>JAHZNB010002775.1:0-29549 GCA_027744295.1 Callyntrura guangdongensis | reverse complement strand
TTAGTAAATAGTTTTCCCTTACAATGGGATTATTTATGAGCTTTTGCATTTTAATTGCTCATAATTAAGATCACTCGTTTACTGTTCAAAGACATGGCATGCATATTAATAAGTTGGTTTATGTCTTTACAAAATTTTCCTGCGTACTGCTACATACATGTATACTAAACTACACAATTAATTTTCAAGAAAATCATGTTACTTACTACAGCTATCACCGATATATTTCTCAAAACATTTTTAGACTGCCGACATCCAGTAAAATTTAGGACAGTTGACTTAAGCTTCCGTAAAAAGCCAACGAAAGTAGGCACATGTCCATTCGCTTTATGGGTAAATAATATGCATTTGTAATATGTAATTGTTAGGATGGATGACACATCCGTAAGCTTTCTTCTTTTTCAGGCACGACATCACCAGAAAATTTCCGCTGACTAATCACTAATTTGTTTTGTTTTGTAATGTTGATTGTACATTTGACTGTGTTGTTTATTTTCTTGTGACAAAACAGAAAACATGAAAGAGTCATCTCATTAATTCTACGCTCAATTTATGTTTCAAATAACAGCTTATGAGATGAGAAAACATTTTAGGTCATCCCTACTACGTCGCGTCATATATTCCGTGTGAACAGTTCCAGAACTGTCATAGCGCTAAGGTGTAGCAAACATAAATAGTTTATTCAGTTTCAGTCACTTTTCTGGAAAGGATTCTACGTGTACGGCCATTTTTAAGTTTAAAAGCTATTACACTACAAACCATATTTTCGCGTGAAACCAACCGAAACCTTCTTACACTTTAGTGAATTCCCGGTGCAATGTTCTGACACAATGATTCATGGTGACTTAACTTTTTTCATCTGTCACTTGTCAAAGTTGATTTTGATATACACTGTTCGTCCTTATAGAAAACGCAAAACAACAAATGTGCCTTGCTAACCCCGCAGAAATGGAATTTAGGTAGTTCAGTTATTTACTTCTACGAAAAATGTCCGCACTTCTGTGCGGCAAAGGACATGAAACATGGATGAACCCAATGGAACAGATATACACCTTCCCTTCATGCAAATGCCATGTCACGCTCACGTCAAGCCATAAAAATACAAAACGATCGTACAGACTGTAGGCTACTACACCTACTATATATAATTGAAGACAGAAATGGCTTTAAAATACTTTTGGATGCACCTATTCTGCCAAAATTGTTGTTGTACCTAATCCTGAAAAGCATTCCTTTGAGTTATTTATCGATCAGTATTTTTTTTACTCAACCTGTAAAATACAAGAACTAACACGGAAAAATCTACTTTAACATGATATGCCCACTCACCAATAATAGTTATTATGTTCCAATCCAAATTATGAATCCTTTTCTCATGTGTCAACTTTTAAGCAGGCTACGGCTACTCTCTTTTCAGAGAGCATTGTCTAAATATTGTTAACAACAAGCGTACATGTCGATATCAATATAATACACTATATTGAAGAGTGCACAAAATAATTTCCATTTTAGCTGTCAAGTAAAATTGGTCTATGTTGAACTAAATTAATTACTATTATTCTGTCACAAATCTCACAAAAAACACGGAACTGTTTTACCATCTCTGCCTACAGTAGTAGACGTATTCAAATAGGAGGTATGAAGCCAGTAACAAAAGTTAAAGTTAGCATCACGCGAACTCATCATTTATTTTATTGTAATGACACCATCATCCAAACATTTTTTATTTCAAAATTTAAAAGTTGGCGCTATTGTGTAACGTTTTTCCTACCATCAATGTTGTACATTGTCATAAAAAACTATCTTTCAAGTCTATTTGGTGTTGTTGTGAACTGGCCACACTTTTTGCTTGATTTGATAATACGAAGATTACGACATCACTTCACCACGTAGTGTGTATCTTCGATCTTATGAATGTGTTTTTTAAAGACCTTGACTTTTTTTCTTTACACACATAATATCTCACATATATTTATGGAGCAAAAAAAGTAAAAGGGAAAAATACCCACAAACTTGTCGAACTATCCCATCGTATATGCATGTATATCAAAAAAACAACAAACACAGACACAGTATTCTGGACACAACATAATTAAATGTCTGGTCCACGCTGCATCGCTGGAACAACAAAATAGGTACGTGTTTTTTAATTCACCGAAGCTACCGTCAGAAAATTTACTTTCATTTTTTCACACTACTATTTGTAACAGATAACAATATTATGAACTACACTTTGGACGCATGTCTTATACCATATTATTATGTTCACTCTCTGGAATTTGCATCCTTGTATTAATTCAAATAATATAATTGGCCGAAGAAGAATAACAATAACTATAACTTGATGATGTACTTACACGAAAAATCACATACGAACAAAGTACAAACAACAAACAGCCCAGGTTACTGACTGAGTGCGGCAACACCTACAGAACTACAACTACTCTCCTGCTGCTAGAATGACCGGTTGGTTGTTAGCCAACGTCCCTCAAACCAGCAGTAAATTTACCATGTAGCATAAATGTAAAAGCATTTATCATATACCAGACGGAAATTTAGATTACGTTTGCATTTTAGGCAGGCTAAAAATATTGAGGCTGCTCTTATTTTCCGTCATAGTTCTATGTTCAAGATGGTGATAGTGTTTTGTTGTTGTTGATGATGATGATGAAATTATGGTATTCAATCCTACACAAGACGACTACCATAATCGTCGTCGCCAGAACAAGAACACCTCACAGCAAAGTATTACACAATTGGAGCACCTCCACAGAAAATATTTGGCCTGGAACGTTTTTTCTTGAAGTGACTTAAATTTTAATGCATTTCGGACTTTCCATGCGGTACATTTTTCTCTTTTCTGTAGTTCGCTGCACAATAAATATTCGGTTTTTAGCTTTCATACGAAAAAAAAATAGTTTTTTCTTCTTCTTCTTATTTTGTGCAGTTGATGTGGTCGTCTCCACAACTCTGGAACTTTAGTTATGAGTAAGTGGTCCTAGTCCTACTCTCTCTCTCTGTATATTAGGCCACAAAATGAGTGCAATATAATATAAGTATATTTTTTTCTTATTTAGTTTGGTTTCTTTGTTGTTATTACAGAACTACGTGACAACGACGTGCACAACACAACAAACACGACATATTATTATTACTTTTGGTGTATTGTAAAATGGTCATGTCCATGTGTGTGATAAAAACGGTCAGACAGAACGTGCAGTAAAACACAGGCAAACCTCACACATCACCACGCCGCGTCTGACTGGATCGCTATCTGAACAAAGACTGAAATGGCTAGAGAGTTAGAACCGTGTTCGTGATAAAACCAGTCAAGCCCTAACTACTCTCTACAAAGTACCATACACAATGTACTATCATCATCATCATCATCACTGTTGCTGCTGCTGCTATACAACGTAATGCACCAAGCAGCTCAACAAAAGGAAAAAAAAGACGGAGGTGGTGGATAAAGCTTTAAAAAGAGCTACAAAGTATAAAGTAAGTATATACTACCAAACCAACCAAGTAAAGCAGCAGAGAAGCAAAAACTGCAAGCCAAATCCAACAAAACTCAAACAACGTTGTTCTCTTCCTTTCTCCTCTCTGTTTAGCAGCCAACGCTGTTTGGTGCTGCCGCTGCTGCTGTTGTTTAGGATAATACCAATTCTCAAAGAACGCCAAAAAAAGTAATGTAACATACCTACCTATTCACACAGTTGGACGTAGTAGGAGTTGAAATGATCAGCAGAGTGGCACATATCCGCGAGAAACGTAGAATAGAACAACATGTAGTCAAGTAAGACTTTATTTTCTTGCTCGCACTGTCAAGAGTCTAGTTTACCGTACGTACATCATATCATCATAAAAGTATTTTGTAAGTCGCAACGCGCGTCTACTGCACGAGCTTTACACAGGCTTTTCAACCTGAGTCCTCTCGTCGTCGTAGATAAGTCCTCATTTTCTGCTGGTCGCATCCTAAAAATACACATTGTCTTGCCAGTTTAAGCAACAGGGAAAACCTCAACTCACATACAACTTGCACTATTCTCTATCCATGTGGGAATGTAATATGGATGCGTGCATGACAGACAACATAGCCTTGTCTGTGTGTGGGTACCTACGCAGAGCAATGGGCAGAACAGAGACAATGATGAAAACGGTCACTATTTTCGAATGCTTTTTAGCCAGACTATGGCAGTTTTTTTAGGGATGTTTTCTTCCATATTATTTTGAAGACGACGTTCTCGTCTTTGCGTTTTAGAGGTCTCGTAGACGTTGATGGGAAAAATGTTTGCAGTTTCATTTTAAAAGTACATTTTTGTGAAATGGTATGCATACCGAAACTTTTCTTTCATTCTCGAGCATTTTTTAGCGGAATTCTTTCATTCAATATCCACTTATTGTTTCGAACAATTCTCAGCAAAACTACTACACTTTTACTACAAGAATAGAGAAAGAGATGGAGGAAGAGAAGGGGAACTCAATGAGTTTCCTGAACTTTCAGGAAGAAAGGAGGAAATATATTGCATAAATGCAAGTTATAAATATTATTATGAGGAAGCAGATGTGTGAGTAGGATGTAAGGGGGAAAAGTTCCACACAAGCAACTCTACACTTATGTTAACTTCTTTGTATGTAAAAACTGCTATGCACGCTTGTGTTAGCAGTGGTTGCTACAAACAAACAAACAACTACTTTACTGATGGAGACGGGAAATGAGTATAAAGTACCCCTGTATAAAGTAGCATATTGTAATCGCTAAACTGTACATGACGATGCCAGCAGCTCGCGCGAGTACCGTGCCACTTTTCAGGTTCGGCGGAATTGAGTAACCAAATGAAACCGCAACAGACGAATAAAAAAGAGATTGAGGGACTAAAAAATTCCCTGTCGCCCGCATGCTGTTGTTGTTGCTGCTGTTCTTCAGGACTAGGACTACCACTACCACTGCAGTGTTTCTTGCGCTTGAAGAGTTTAAGTAGGGCTTAAGATGACGTTGTTTTGATAATGGAGACCCTGATGTTGATGACAATTTTACTTGGAAGTGGGCAGTGAGTGAAACAAAGTATAAATGTATACGAGTGGTTTTGTATACAAAAAGTGAGTGAGAAAGAAGACCACAGAATTCTGGCAGGAAAACTACCGCGTACAATTTAGGCTTTCTAGGTTCCCATTCTTAACAAGCTCATTCATTTATGCACGCATCTCTTCCTTGATGGCATATATATATTTTCATGATCATGATGTAGTAGGCTGTTTCGTATTTGGACGGATATTACTTTTGGCTTTTCGGGGAGCAATAAAAAGGTGGACAGATGGAAAACGTTAATATTATTCGTATGTACGCAACTTGTGCGAGAAAGTACCGCTATATTTTACTCCTAACAGAATGCCGCGAGCACAGATGGACAGACGAATAAATGTGCAGAAATATGCTCTTTCTCTCTCTGCCGCAAAAAAAAGTTGGCAATAAAATGAGTGTGTATTTGAGCTTTGGTGCTTATCAATATTAGATGGGAAGAAGAAACAACGAAAAAAGTTGAATCTTCTCCGTATGCACGATATGAGCGCTAAATTATTAAGGAAGCCAAGAGGCTGCTGATATGTGATGTTGTTGTGAGGGACAAGAGAAAAAGAAGAAAAGTTGGAGAGTAGGGCAAGGCGGGAGGAAAGGATCAAGACCAAGTTGAAGTTGAAGGCGAGCAACCAGCTGCTCTCATTTACAAAACTAAAGAAAATTTTAGTTAATGGTGGCCGGTGGTTTTTTTGTGTGAATGGCTTGTGCCGTTTGTTGCTTGCAGATGGTGAGAGGGTCTTGTGCTGCTGGCCCGACCTCTTCCTCTCTCTCATCTTGGCGTGTATAATACAATCATACATATTACCTACTCAATTTCGACGAAAAGAAGACGTCGCCTGCTTTTCTGCTTGATGCTCTCGTTTTTAATGAAAAACTGGTACCGTGAAATAAAGTATCGTGGTCATCATCATTATCTCTTTCTTGTTCTCTCTTTCTTGTCACTTTTTAGTTAAACGCATTAGTTATAACATTGCATGAACTCTGAGCTAAGCTGGAGCAAAAAAAAAAACTTTATACGGGGTAATTTTATGAGCTTTTAAGTGGCACAGGTGTGCACGAATCGTAAGCACTTCATTTGGAATGATTACTTATACTTCTGCCAATGGGGCTAAACTCTGGGTGTAGTTCTTGTGGTGATGCAAATACAATTTCGCACATATTATATGAATACACACATAAAGCTTGTTTGACGCCTCTTGAGGAAACATTTAAGGTTATCATAATTTGCAACTTTAGGGCAAGCAAGTACAAAGGACACGACGTGTAGTGCTCCCGTTGAAGATATTTTTGAAAAGTTGTCGTAATGTAGCCCATGTAAACTGTAAACGTTTCAAAGTAAACATACATAAAGCTACAAGTTGTAAGATCAACTAAAAATACAACAAAGACAAAGAGAAAATTTATTTGCTTTGTTTGATACACGATAGTGTCTTTTATCCTTCTTCATTCTTTGTAACTACCATATTAGTGCTGCTGATGTGGCCCAACTGCTCAACCAGTACACATTACGATGGTACGTAGCCAAGTAATATTTATTTACTTTGTGTGCAGCTGTGGTCTGACTACGAGAATATAAGAGCGTAATTTTATAATGAACCTCATAAAGTAATATTGTTAACCTAGGTTCAGTTAAAATGTTTAATATTAAACAGCCATACATAACATAATTAATAGTACATACCTAGTAGTTAGTACGATGTGATACCATACCTTTTGTGCTTAAATTGAAATAAACATGCATCTGAGTAGGCATGTGTTATTGACGCTGTGACGTTGCGTGTGTGTTTACGTCCATCACGCCTACACCTTTTGTTTTTACCTGCTTATTTTTAAAACGAGTTGCGGACAATGGAAACAGGTGGTGTGTTTACGGTTGTGATATCTTATATATTTTATAAGAGAATAAAAATACAGGAAATTTTGTATTGTTCTGTTGTTACGTAGCGTTAGGCTTATCATCATTTTTAAGAGTTACGGAGTCTGGTGCTGCTGCAGTTAAAGTGCCGCCATATACGATGAAGCTTATTCCCTGAGAAGATTGAAGACGATTCGTTGTACGCTATACACAACAACTGACTTACTTTAGACAAACAAGACAAACCGGGTGAAACGGCAAAGATGAATTTGATGATGAGCACGTACAAAATTAGGTATAACTCATTCTATCAAAAAAGTTTTACATTAAAGATTCTAGCACGCAGTCACAGTAACTGAGAGCTGAAAAATGGTGACTATATGTGGTGGAGTTTCCCATCACCTTCGATTCGAGGTTGTCGATGGTTAACTTCTGTGATATTCCCCGTATCGTCATCGATAATGCTGCATTGATCTTTAAATATGAATATGTTGAAAACGTTCGTAACACTTGCAATGTCAACATACCTACTTAAAAACAGTCATGTCCCGCAATAATAATAATATACAGAGAATTTGTCAGCTCAAGAAAAGATCTGCTTTTCAACTTTGCCAATTTTTCACCTTTTCACATTGAGTCCCGTTACATAATAATAATATTAAAGTAAGCCGTACTCTGATGTGATACGTATGTGGTGGTGTGAAGCCTTGTCTATCAGAGAAAGAGAGAAAAAAACCCAACCCAATCTTTTCCAAAACAACTTTTTCCTTTGTCGTAATTCACGACGACCACAAAAAATATGCATAGCGTCAAAGATGAAAGAGGTATAATATAGAGCGTAAGTACGAATGTTTTTATCAGAATGCAAAACAGCTTGTTTGTCTACGACTGATTATTATGATCCAACTAATGAACCTTCAGCATTTTCACTTGGAAAAAATAGCCATTCTTCTTCAAACTTTTTGTGGCCCATTACATTTATAATGGTTTTCATTGAGAAAAAAAATAATGGTGCATTCCGGTTTGCATTACTAGAGTGTAAAAATCAAGGCAAAGGCAAGGTTCAACGGTCAGTTTTATGAGTGGCCGTGGTGGTTGTTGTTGCACAGTATTCACTTGAATTTAAAATCGTTAATAGCATATAACATATAATACTTGGTTTTAGTGCTGGGGCATTGAGTACGGAATGTTACTGACAAGGATAAGCGAATCAGCCATTAAAGTCCCCAATAACGTTACATTGCCAATGTCCAACCTTTGACCTTGTAAGGTCAATTCCACAATTTGCTTTAAGTACATATTGGCGCAAATTTACATTAAGAATATATACTTTTTATGTAAATATGCTAAAAATGACGACGGCGTATCCGACTAGAGAAATGTTCGTGACTGTAACAGAGAAATATCAGAGGAGAGGGGTTAACACAGACCACATACTGTTATTTTTAAAGGAAATTATAGTGAACTGTTTTCTGTCTTTATCAGACATTTATACTTAAGCACGTCTGGTTTTGGTTATGTGCATCTTCCGTGGAGAGAAGGAAAGAGGTCAATGGGCGCAAGGCACAATATTACATGAAAAAGTATACATTATTATCATACGTAACACACGACAAAAACATTAATAAAACGGCGTAATATTTACTATTTTTTTCTCGTATCGCCACTTTAAAGCTTGTAATCTGATTACTGATTAAACCAAACTGTCTTCCGTGTAAAATCCACCGTGGCGGTGGTATTAGTGGTATACCGTGTCCGCTGATATAGACATGCCAGTCTCCCTACTCCCTGGGTTTGTCGCAAGTTAGATACTCAAAATAACACGACATTAAAATTGAGGAAATTTGGCCGTAAAATCATATAAGATGTAGGCTGGATCAATAATCAATACCATTTTTAGAAAACTAATGAAACTTTCGTTAACGTTTTAATTAATCAATTATCTCTTACGATTTTGATTGCACCCTATGACAATAGGTAAGGATACTTTACCGTTATGTTATCAAAGAATAGATACAAAAAGGAATAGAGAGCAAACCACTTACCGTTTCTTGTTATCAGCTTAGGAATTTCATTCTTGACATCATGGTATGTACATAACTCAAAATGAACCAATCACTATCCCAGCACTTGCCTTTTCTGTTAATGATGATAGCTCAAAGAAAAATAATTCCCTGAATTTGAGACAATCACGATTAATATCATCATCTGATACAAGACTTGATTCGTTTATAAAAATTGGTAACGTGGAAAGTCAAGTATTTATATACAGAAAACAATGACTCTTTTTTAAAGATCAATTTATTTGACATGGACAAAATGAGAAAAGTTTAGTAGTCTCCTGACTTGAGACACTTACTCATTTGATGTTATCTCCTTTTAAACGTGTTTTGTGTTTCACACGTGTGAGTATTTCACGTGAAGTCCACAATCTGCTTTTTATGGTTATGTGTCATCATAATAATAACATTATTCGTTGCTTATACTGTAACAGAATATCATACTATAGTGTTTCCTTCCAATTATATTGTCTAAATATCAGAAAGAAAGAAACCCCGTGTTTAAAGGAAGCGCTCTAAAAATGTGGCAACATTAATTTAAGAAAACTTTCCTTTCCTCTCTTTCTCTCTCTGGCGATGACACAGACATGACTACATATCATTATTCAGACTAAACATCGTCTATCATTTTACCGTTTAACTTTTGCTCCAGTTTCCAATTACCCTACATTCCACATCCTGCTTTTGCTGCTACATAGTACACACACGTAAAATGTCTAGTTGTCTCACTCGTCTTTTTCCTCCTACGTTGCGCCATACGAACTAATAAAAACGAGAAATGGCAACAATAATGTGAGACAGCGACGAACGACCGACACTTTTTTTGTTGCTTTTCTCCCTTCTCAAATGTAATTTTGCTATGAGATGATGAAAAACTTTTGCTCTGCTCCGCTTTTGCATCATGTTATATACATGTGTCATGTGTACATTTTTAAACGACAATAATAATGGTGATTACGCCGAAGAAAGGGACAGAGAGCAGAAAATATAGAACGCTTTATAGTACCTTCGTATCACTGTTATTACCCCATTCTTCTCTGTTCTTATCGCCGTCATAATCCACTTTGAGCGCATTTTTCAGTCATTACCTAGTTACAAACTTCTTAGGGGCACTTATATTAGTTATTTACTATTACGTTATGCATAGCATACGTATAGTTAGTATGTATTCATTTTCATTTTAAAACAATATCTACGCCTGTAGGTATAACTATGCGATTTAGTGTTTTCCTTTGTTCGTTATATTAACCCCTACTGCATCATTTCAGACAAAAAAGCGGACGTATAGACGGACGGACGTGCATAATAATCTGTTGGTGTGATACATTTTTTACTTGTACGTTCACTGAACTGATAGTGTAACATTACAACCACGTACTTGATAGTACACATTATTCCGTGTGCAAAAAGGAACTTCTTTTGTTCAATAAATGCACTTCAAGTTGCATGTGTGTTTATTTGAAAAATATTGAGATCACCCGCCTCAGGCAAGGCAAGAAGAAGACAGGGCAAGGCAGCTTCCATAAAACCACTTCCTTCATAAATAGACTTGCCATCGCCAGGCACTGAAGGCAACTTAAATGCGCCTGAAGGTTGTACTAGAGTGTTTGCTATGTAAAGAACTAAAGCTTTTAAAAATATACAAAATGATGCCACCGACACCGACAACTAATATGACTACATATCAATATGACATAATAACAATATGTAACATTTTTATATCACTTGTCTGACTAAAATATCAGTTTGAAAACATCATGGCAGCTATTAATTATAGGAATAGTTTTAATTTGAACAGTGTGACACAATAAGAGATTATAGTACAATTGTCTTGTTAGTTATCGTTAAAACTGCTACAAAAAGTGGACTACATCAAGCGTTCACGTAGCAGTTACCACGTATCATAGCATTATGCTCACACAAATCGCGAATCGCGATGTATGATATCAAGAAGCTTGTGCATAGCATACGGACAGTATAACCCTTTTCTGTTCGATATTATGAAAACCTAGAAAAAAACGTGTTTTTTCATCTCCACATGTGCATTACATGATTCACTGCTATCGTTCGTATTTTTCTTTTGTTGTTTACTGGTACGCCACGAATAACTGTTCATTGCCGGTTTTATTTAGACCGCTCATTTACGCTGAAGATTTCGACTTGATATTTATTTACACATATGTGCACACATATCCACAGATATATAGCAAAATATGGTAAACATTTTAATTGCGCTTCAGTTAAACCATCTGATGCTTGGAGCGATATGCCAACTTTTTGTAAGAAAATGCATATAAAACAACGCAAAAATATATTCACACACCGACTTTTTATACCACCCTGTCAGATTGGCCTACAGTGCGGGAGGGAGTCATCATGATAATAATAGTCGTTATGAGCAATTAAAGTTGCACTTGAGAACGCTTTATAGTATGGGAGGATGTATTTTAATGTATACGACTGGTAATGTGTAGGTATAGCCGGGTCTAAATGTGCAAATCCCTGCCCTGCTGTGCCATTTTCAAAACGTACTGAATCGTAGAGAGGAAATTCTGTGGTAGGTATACTGCACCACTTGAGCCACACTTTAAGCACGCGTTTCCATCTCTATTTTTTGTAAGAAAGAAAATGGTGTTGTTGACTTGAAAAAAGGTAGACGAAAGCCAAAACACCAGCCCAAAAAGTTACAAGCCAAATCCAAGCAGCCAAATCCAAGCCAATTCTCAAAATACCAACTTATTATGAGAAACAAAAATGACTTGTTATCCTATTTTCTTCACATTTGTTTATATAGAGACACATAGCCTGATACCACTGTGCTGCTACCAGTGCTGCATCTCCCTCCGTCATTATCAAATTTAATCAAGAATAGTGCTCTCCTCTGCAAACTGTGCGCTACACGCACGCAAACTTACACCCAATTT
The DNA here is from genome assembly GCA_027744295.1 of Callyntrura guangdongensis. NCBI lineage: Eukaryota > Metazoa > Arthropoda > Collembola > Entomobryomorpha > Paronellidae > Callyntrura > Callyntrura guangdongensis. Next base: position 17,633 of record JAHZNB010002775.1, on the reverse strand, counting down.
GCCTTAGGAGACTCAAAACGATGCCGTTATATTAGTTAGAAACGATAAGAGCAGAAAAAATAGCACAAAGAACGTTCGGATGAGTACCTCCGCTATTAGCATTTATTACATAATAATGTAACAAAAACTTTACATAGTGTTTAGTAGAAGGCTAAAAAAGAGAAGAGATCCATATCCAAAAGAAGATCATCATCAGCATCAGCAGCAGCACCATATCACAAACCACAGCATGAAAGCCACTCTAGCAACAACGTCAAAATTCAAACAATTTTGCACCGTCATTATCATTTTGTAATACAAAACCAGCTTTTCATACGTTTGCCTTCATTTTTATTTTCGGACTCGTCTTCTATTATCTTGTTTTTCATTATCATTTCAGTCTGCTTTTTTCACTATCAAAAATAGCATGCGGTGAAATGATAACGATGATGATGTCTTGATGATTTCTAATGATGGCACAGATAATGGGAATAGAGGCTTGTTGGTTGGGTTGACAAACGACACTTTGTGCCACCACATTGTTAACAATAGCAATATTATTGAGGCTTGCTCCTGAGGGATTGCTCGTAGAGAGGAGACGTGGTTAGTCTAGCTGTAAATCAAAGCGTGTTCCTAAATCAAAATCGCTACCTTCACAATTCTTTCTCGCCTAGACAAAAAAGTACGTAAAGCTCCATAAAGTTTTTTTTCAAGGCTTTCTACAGTTTCATTGTCATTTGCCATAAAAATAGCCATTCATCTCTTTCCCCTACAAAAAGACAGGATTAGCAACTTCAGCAAGTTGTATTTTTTCGAGTTTGTGTAATTGACAAGTCATTCATTTAAGTCAACAGCTAACTATTGTCATGAAAAGAAAGACAAAAAACAAGAAGAATTGAATATTTGCACAGAAAGGAAACGGATTCTCATTTATCATCCTTTCCACCAGAGAAGGCACACCGTATCACCATTCTTGCAACTATTGTCACGGGTGTTTGGGTTAGCATGTAAAGACAGCTAGTATGCGATACGAAAAAGGACGCGTTATGCAACTGTGAAAATATAGCATCGCCTACTTTTCTTTGAAATCCATTCTGTTGACCAAAAGTAGAAAAAGACGCGGTTGGCCTTCTGCAACAGAGCAACTACACATAGTAATGACTGGTTACCGGCTGGCGAATATCGCATAACACTATAGCTTACTAGCTAGTAGTTATCTAGCAAAGTGCACAGAACATGGTAGTACACTTATAATGAAATAATGAATCATTTTCTTACAGAGCACACAATCATAAACTTGTTCGCTTCCAGAGGATACAAGCATACGTTAGTCATGTTTCAAGTTGTCGTATAAAATAAACCAACCTAATGGATAATTTTATGTTGCTAGCAAAAAAACTAGAACGCGGGGAGGCTAAAAATATAATGTGTGTGCTTTTCATGGTATATAGGCCACCAAGTCACGTAGGTACCCATCTCACTTCCGTTCTCACCAACTTGATGTAAAAAAGTAGTAACCTTGCACAAATTACTATGCTGGATCAGTACCAAGCCACGTCGGTGAATATGTTCACTTTTTAGTAGACTGACTGTTTTATCACAGTCTATATAGACAGAGAGCGGTGCCGTACCGAAAGAGTCGACTTCTTTCTTTCTTTCTTTTGACGTGGGGGAGCACAAGAGAAAAAAAACAAGACCATAAAACTTTTAATTAAAGGAAGAGGAATCAATTAGCATGACATACTCTTTTATGTCGTTTCTATCTGTTCTGGTGTAAACAATTTGCTGGGGTAAACAACCATGTTATATAAAGCCTGCACGCACAGCGAATACTTTGTAAGATGATGTATGAATGCTTGTGCCAAGAAGGAAAGAAAAAGAAAAAAAATCCAGACTGAATACACTTAATTACATTATGATGTAGGTATATGGGAACGTATACGCATGTTCGGATAAGGAATATAAGCCCTAAGAAATATTAAAGCAGGTCTTTAATTGAATTGAACAGGCAGAGCTCAAGATTTATACATCTCAAAACGCAAAAGAATTTACATGGTAAGTCACATAAGAACATGAATAGGTATGTGCAAAAATATAAATAGATAGTAAGATAGGAAAAGCTTTTCTCTAAACCGTTTTCATTTCCTAAAGAAATCTTGCAGTGTACTGCACTGCAAGAAAGTAGAGTAAATGCAAGATAAATTTTTTGTTGTTGTCCCGTACATTTGTTCTCCATGTTGTCGGCACCATCAATAAGAATTGACGTGAAATACTGTTTTTATAGCATCTCATGGATGGTTTCAGACGATTGTTTGCCATTTACCGCTGACCGTATCCTGTCCATATAATGCGTATTTTGTGTGTTAAAATGAGTGTGTGCATGGTATACACTATACACGGTGCCGGTGCCCGCTGGCTACCTGAACAGGACCATCTGGGAAATATGTATTTAAATTAAAATTAGGCTACTATATTGCTGTGAAAAATAACAATGAAAATTACAAGGCTCAAGGAAAGCCACTATATATCGGGCCAACCCTTGTTGGCAGTTTATTCTCTGATACCTGCGCCGTCGCCGCCGCCGTCATTTCTGCCAAAAAAGAAACACAATGCCTAGATGTACTTTTGCCTTTACCTACCCAGATCATTACTATAAAAGACGGCAGATCGTAAATGAGGCACAATGCATCAAGCAGCTGACATTGTTGTTAAAATCAATGCTAATGATATCCTGGTCGGTCACCAGAACAAAAACTGTTCTTGTAAATACGCACCAACGTAGTATAGCTCTCTCCTACAATCAATAAATTATGCACATAACATAGTGTACTTACTAAAATTATGCATTTTACTCTTATCATCAGTTAGCACTCACGTCCTGAGTTTTTTAAAAGACGCGACTGGCCAAGAATAAAGACCTGTTCGCCGTTGTCTCCCTTCATCTCGTCATAAAAACACGCAAAGCAGAAGTCACTTTTGGCAAAATAATGTTTCGAGGCTGTCATGCTGATGACGCTGATAAAATGATATAAAACGTTTTTAACGTACAACTGTCACATAAAGTCCTCCTTTTAGCAACACCACAAAACTCAGTAGATGACGACGATTGGCATGTTCACAGCACATTTTGCACGACTCTTTCCTTCTGCTGGTCGTGTCTGATGATGAGTAGACGAGGGATGAACGCGGGCATTAATAACAAGCAAGCAGCACTGGTAATTTGCGCAAAAACGAGAAAGGCTCTTGTTGGCCTACTAAAATACACGATGCTATGCCGGCGAAATTGCTTCTCTCTATCTCTCGTACACATTTCCTTACCTACCATGATGATAAAAAGGATCATTTCCATGTATGTAGCAGCCAGTTCTATTACTACTTGATTCACTTGTCTGTCTAGATAGGTAAACCTAGAAAAACTGGCCAGTGCCAGTCTTTCTCCTTTACTTGATCAGGTAAAAAATGAGGGGCAGATGTTGCATTTAACAGTGCTAATAACGTACCGACGCATTGTAGTATTGGCATTGTGATTAAAACCCCGTTCTTTATTTCACTCTGTGTGTACGTAGTAAGCCTGTTAATCCCCCCGTTGGCAATATGGCAGCTACCATTGAGAATTTTTTTATCATCTTCTGCAGTAGCAACAAGCAACAGATGCACGATAACATTAAGCTACAACTCATGCCATAAAAGCATTTAAAGGCTTTACTGACTATGACTACCCACAAAAATGCAACTAGTCATTGTGGAAGAAAACACAATGTCTTTTCAATTTTCACGTCTTGCAATATCAGTATCACTATCAGCATCCTCCTCATCTTCCTCCACTACCACCTTTTATTTAAAACACAATAATCAACTGTGCAACAGCAGCAACAGCCATCCATGATTAGCAGAGAACAAAATGCAGTGTTTTTGTTGCCAACTTTTTTTTATCACTGCACATTTTGCAGTTATTTTTCCATTCACTTCAGCTGGTACAGAAGTTCAAATTTTAAATTATCGAGTTCTACTAATACTTGTATATGATGCATTCATTCATGCGGTTGCTTTGTTGTTGCGTTGTGCGCGACTGAAAATTTACAATACATTCATGCGGCTACAGCATCAGGAAAGAAACTAAAAATAATAATAATATTTAAATTTTACAAGGTAAATGTTGTAATAAGGTAAGGGACATTGTCGACTAAAATGTACACATATGTACCTATATTTTTATACGTATAATGTAACTTCACTGTAATATTTTCAACGTACTATACAGAAAGTAAGTTCTAGAAAACAAAAGAGGAGTTATGATTCATATGATACTGGGTAACAAGAAGGTAGGTCGTTTATTTCTGCCCGTATCTGAGCTTATAGGTAGCAAACATCTTCAATTGTTTCTGCCTTTTTTGCAATAAAAGCTGTATAATTATGCGGTAAAGCATGTTATCGATTGTCGGTTTACTTTTGGTAAGAATACACACGTATTCTTTGTGTTTAGGTTGGTCTACGGTGTAATTAGGTATATGTGATGTAACGTGTAGGTACACAAAGTTTAAAGCAATGAATTGAAAAACGAGAATGATATATGTGCGGTAACGGGATGATGATTTTAGAACGTGAGGCTGAGTTTCTTCGTGAGCGTTTTCAATATTATTCCGAATCAAGACATGAAGAAGTTCTTTTGCTTGCTTGTATTGTTTTTACGCTCGTGTATTATAGGACACGCATGAATGAGTGCATGTGTTACATTGTTAGTGTTACCGCACAGCACAAGTCTTACTTGGTAGTTGATACACATATTACTATGAATGAAAGAATCAGAAAACATGCTTTGTTAAATAATCTTCCTGTTTTAAAACGATTATTATTGGTAATTACACACGTGAATAATACAAAGACAACTACTTCAAATCAATTTTCTTATTTCGAACAATGGCACAAAATATAGGATGGGCCCAATAATAAGGGCAGATATTCATTAATTCATTTGTGCGTTCATTCACTACTGATGTATGTAAGCCTTTTGTTATTTAGTTACATAAATCAATTAATACGAGATAAATCAACACAAGTAAGTAAGCCACATTCGTAAATCTAATTTCAACAAAATGTGTATTTAATTGGTGCATATACAAGGCAAATGCAAAGTAACTAATACTTGAACTCGTATTAAGTGCGTTTAGGTTTAATACATGGACAGCACAGTCTATTAACCATGTTCAGAGAAATATATATTATCAAGTTAGTACTCGCTAGCCAGCTGTAACGAGTTTATCAGACAAAAGTATCTTTGGATATCATGCGTGTCCACAGAAGAAAAAAGTATTCCATTCATACGGGATGAGAGTACTTTGAGAGCGAGGATGAGCATATTATTCGTGTTTTGGAGAAAGGGTTAAAAGAAAATGTACTAAAAAACAGCAGCAAGGAGATTGTAGACCATGCAGATGCACAAAGTCATCCAAGTGGGTACCATTACTTTGATTTTAATTACATCACAAAATCTTTATCCGGTTTGGCTTCTGATTTATTGCTATACAGCCTGTACATTAAATGCGCGCACGCATTAAAGTGGCTTCTCGTACGATTTTTAATGAGGTTCTTAATGACTTTTTCAACGAAGATTCAACTTAACGTAATCTTGTATTTAGAAAAAAACGCATTAATAGCTCTCATGTCTATGCATAGAGAAACTGAATAACTGAATAAAAACTGTGTGTATATTACCTATATACCCTCAATGCCTCAATGATGAGTCGCTGTTAACAATATTCCATGTCTTAGAACACTTCACAATTCATACGCATAAATAAAAATAGTTGGTAAGATTGCAAAACGTTCGTGACGACACAAAGGGTTTTGAACTTTACTCGTTGCCTTTTTTCATGGAAAACGTCGAACACCGCAATTCAACACAAACAAGAATGGCTGCACCGTGTCGGCCATGTCCGACTGAACTTGCGAGAACGTATTTGATGACCGTGGGATTACCCTCTATTCACCAGTGATAGTGTTGGTGTAGACGACACCAGTTTTTGCTATTCTAGCCGCACCAATGATAATATAATGACACTACTCACTCGCAAGTCGCAATCAATGAAATGTATAGGAGCTTTACAGTATTCACGATACAAGATACAAATATAGTCCTAGATTCGTCAGTAAAAATTCAACAATGCTTTTCTATTTCCATTCTCAACAACATTGTTATAGTTTTATGTTCTGGTTCAACTGGAATCATGAATCATTTATAGACGAATGATTATGGTTATATAGTGTATAATTATCCCTACAACATGAGCACTAATATGCTCCTTTGATCTAAAAAATACGTAGTACTGCTTAGTCTAAATTTTAAAATCTTTGTTTGAAATTCGGGAACACTCCCCAAAAGTGTGTAAAAAATTGAGAAATACATACAGAAATTAATTGGTCTGGAATCTTTGAGACAATCTTGAAACTACCTTGTGCAAACAAGACATTTTCATTGTTGTCGAAAGCGGTTTAACAAAAATTAGTTAAATTATAGTACTTGCCAAATTTTGAACAAAAGCACATTTACTCCCTTCTCTACCAAAAAACAGCAAACATGCATGAGCGAAATATAAACATCAAATCAAATTCAACGAACTCATTAAACTTGGCCAACTTTGAAAACTGTATACTGACAAAAACGCCCACATTATTTTCTACAACTTAAATAACCTATTGAAAATTATCATCGCTAAGCTCAAATTAAGTTGATGTGATGATGGCATGAAATAGTTCGCATTATTTACACAACATCATCTCCGTTCTAAACAATCCCAACTGACAACATTGTAGTCAGCCCCATCAAAACCTTGTAATTGGCAAAATTTGCATTTTCCTTCATTCCCATGAAGTCAAGGCTTGAAATTTGTCTTCTGCCTTTTCTTTGTAATCATCATATCGTATTTTGTCATCATCATCCTTACCAAATTCAAAAAAGAGAATATCCAATATCACATATTATGAGATACTATGCAAGCATTTCCCATACAAATCTTCCATTTTGTTGTACTTAATTTTGTATGTTTATTCTCTTCACCATTTTTATATATTATACGACAAAATAAATTTTGGCATGCAAAATCCTAATTTTGCCCTTTTGCAAAAGTGCACATTTACATATGCAATTCCATTAATATGTAGATACACGGTTACATGGCATACATAAAAAGTAGGTACACGTTTTAAAAATCAGCCATAACAGGTATTTTATGCGTCCATGTTTAGATTATATGATTATTTTACGGTATTTGTTAATCATTATAATCACAAACCAGCCGTGTCATAAACATGAATTCACCTCAATCTATTTTACTGACAGCTGTAACATTATATTGACTCACATAATAAAACATAAGACACACGTGAACAAATTTCAGCTAATTCGGATTTTATATTGTGTCCATTGCATAATAAAAGAGGCTTCGTTAAAAGCATATATTATTCACAACTATAGGTTGTAAAAAGATAACATATATTTTTTAAAAAAACAAGCACTTAAGTAACTTTTACAAACAGGAATTTGTACACGTCTTTATTTCATTTTTAAAATAAATTTTGAAAAACACGGACAAGTTTCGATAAAAAACTGTCGACTAATTTCCGTTCAAATAATGATGTTGGTATAATAATCAAACTATTTATCTATTATTATGATACAATCTGTGATAACTTTTTACAGGCATATGAATGTAACTTATTGGGCAATGAAATCAAAACTGAACGGCCCATGCAAAGTATCGCATCGCCTCCTCCCTCATCCTCATCATCACTGTCATTGCAGGAGGGCATCATTTTCATGTGTGCAAAAATACGATTAATTTGACTCATAATAAGTGAATCACATCATGGCACAGGCGTACATTTTATTTACTAGTAAGACGAGACGGTGAGAATTATTGTGAACATGCATCAAAATATTATACATAAATACGTATCCTTAATTTAGCAACCTTCTTCATCCTCATGCATGGTAGCTTGTGTCAGCAATGACTATATAGCGCTACATTAGCTTTATAGCATAATGTGCAAAAAACTGTTTGTTATTGTCTGCATTGTTATCACCAATCCCTGAGAAAGGTTTCAAAGCGTAATCATTGCACAATTTTTCTGAAAAAAAAACTTCGTGCTTACCATAAAATGAAGTATTTTCAATCGATTATTATTATGACAATGATGATGTGACGGTGTGATGAAGATGACTACGTTGATTATATCTCTCCAAATCAAAGATGACGGGCCTTTTGCATTTTCACATCACGAAAACTAAGCATCTTCTACGCTGCTGTAGGGATGCGGTGAGGTGAAGACGATTTTGTTGGTCGATATGTTTTTAGTTTATTTCAAACATTAAGCCACGACCCGACCGATAGAGAGAGATACAAACTTGTTATCTTTAATAATAACGAGCTCAATCGGCCGATAAGATGTGCGTGTCTTTTAACTTTTTTGTATGCTGTTGAACAAATAAATGCGTGAATGGTTTACACACACATTTTAATAACAGATACCGTTGCTTATAAACGTGACCTGTTCCATTGTTGTGAGGCTCGCTCATCGATCATCACGTATTATCTTCATCATCATCATACGGCACACTGAGAGTGAAAAATGCAGTGTGTGAACAAAAATGAAATGTTATGGTTAAAAACATACAAAGAGAAAATAATATGGAACACAATGAAAATTTGGTAACGAAAAACCTGAAAATTCTAATAATTGTACAGAAAGGACAGAAGGCCGAATAACAATGTAACTGAAGTACACACACACACATAATAATAATAATAATCACAAGTCTGATTTCATGTGAGTAAATTAGTTGAGTTTGCAAAACACAGCAAATATTTATCTAAGATTTAATGATGTGAATTCATATTAGGTTGGCTCAACAAAGCAGCCTCTGCCAATTTATACCTCTGAGATTTACGCAACACAAACTGCATGGAATAATGCACTTGTTAGGGAAGAAAATTATGGATCGTGATTCAAAAATTTGTTTTGAATACACCCCGTCTATTTTACGTAGTCTGTTTTATATTCTTCTCCGCTGATATGCATGCATGCAATCTACAAAATGACTGACTGCAAGAATGTTTTTTTTTACACAAAAGCAAAACAAAGGTTTATAGTTTATGCCAATTCTAAAATACGATTTCATGACAGCGAACTGTTGACAGACTGACACAGATTTGAGCTGCAGTTTTATCTATGTTGTTGTTAAACAAAGTGGTTTCATTACAATTTGTAACGAGTTTGAGGAATGGAACCGAACAATGTTAACGACCTTTATTGCATGCATGCAAGTACAAGTATGTATAGGAATGATTCTGACATAAATATTTTATGCCATAATCGTGAAATAGTTGAAATGGAATAAAATATCCGATAGTCTTTTGCAGATAGTGTGTCATCATCATCATCATCATTCATCATAGTATTTCTAATCTTGTAATGCCGGAATCTGAATCGTGCTGTTTATTCCCAGAAATACTTATTAGAACATTTTAGTAGTTTGTATTTAGGTACATACCGACATACAAGCAACCTAGTGCATAGGTATACAAGATACAGTGCATTTGCCTAAAATATAGTAGTAACTAGACACTACCAATCACTGTAGGACATGATATTTTTGTGGTCCCAATTCCAATTCAGAAACAAAAGGAAGTAAAGTGAATACTAATTATCCTGTCTTTTCATCATGGTATATAACGAAGGCATTTTATGGCATAAATAATTGCAGTGTTATAATTTATGACAGATAGCAGTTTTTGCATATTAAGTACAAGTCTACATACTGCACGACGACGGTTGTAAAATGTACATCAGCAGCAGCAATGCGAAATGCGACGCATTTGATTCCATTACGTTTATCAACGNTATCAGTTTTTGCATATTAAGTACAAGTCTACATACTGCACGACGACGGTTGTAAAATGTACATCAGCAGCAGCAATGCGAAATGCGAAATGCGACGCATTTGATTCCATTACGTTTATCAACGCCACGATCATGATAGATCATGAACAATGACGTGAATTTTTTTCTCCATTTGTTGTTACCTACTTTATCACGCGTAATACGTGTAAGTAAAAATATGTATGGGATGACAAATTGGTATCATAGTGTGCGACTGTGCAACTAATAGAGAAGTTATGATAGGGATAGGAAAAACTTATTTCGCCGGTTTTGCATAATATTTCGTAAAAAGCCTTAACGATATTATCAGCTACAGTGATTTTATATAACGATGTAAAAAAAATCTTCATGTGGACTTCATTAAATTACAATGCAAAGTAATGTAATAACTGATGAATTTAACTGATGGTAAAGAGGAGGCAGCTACGTCGTTACCTTTATGCCTGTTACTGTACGTGCAGTACTCACCACGACCATCAGTCTCAAAGTAAAAGTGATGGCATCGCACAAATTAATAATTTTACCTGCATTATGTATTATGTTGAGCGACACACGTTACCTAAATGTCATTTTTTAAACATCACGACGAGATGATGACATCATACTTTGTCAAACATCGTGTATGACTTGAATTACATATACACGCTCATCATCGCGAGTTAAACCATGCCCTGCACATTGCCGTTTATGATTGTAAGTACAGATTGCAATTTTACAGCATTGGATTTCCACCCAATGTACATGATTTCAGAGAACGTATAAAAGCTCAAAGTGGCAAATGGTATGTTATTGTTATCCACAATTCATATGATAACGTGTGTATCCATCGTGTAAGATATCAAAATTGCTCCAAGAGTTAATTTAAAATTCGTTTCCTTTTGTTTAGAGGTTCGTGCTTTTGTCCTCCGATCCTTCGTAACTTAATAATATCATTGTTTTGTCTCATGCTTTGATGGACGAAAAGCGGTTATAGAACTCTTGAACATTTTACATGCACACTTTAGCACATACATGGTTAATAATTTGTCTTTACGTTTTGATTGAAGGTAAGTCATATCAGGTTAATAACAAATAACTGAGGCGCAATCAGACAGAAGTAAATTGATACTATCAAAGAATGAAAGAATGATAAATTCTCTGAAAGTATAATATTTCATTCACATAGAAAAAGTTTTAGAGTAAAATTAAGCTATTCTGAAGAGCATTCACAAGAGTTATGTCAAGACGAGCGAGCAGCGCACAAATTGATTTTTATTAAGTTCTGAATGATTGCGTTCATTACATATTCGAATGGAATGGAAATGAATTTTATTACTTCGATTAAATAACTTGTTTATTTGCAAAGCTCAAAGTAAAAGTCTGATCTGTATTGAGAAGTAAGTGAATTGAATTAGTTTGATTGACACGTTATTATGATGGATGTTTCCGTTCAATCAAATTATACTTTAGCTGAAATAATGAGTCAAACAAAAACGGGTAAATCATTTCTTGCGCAACACAATCCTATAAAGATTTTTCACATATTAAGTTACACTGGCAGTTTAACAACCGTGTAGGTGACTTGTCGTAAATGATCTATCCTCTTTTCCATTTACGTCGTAATATTACTGTCGAGCATATTGAAGCCTGGCTAAACGTTAACTCGTCCTTCAATACCAAGTTAAATTGTATTGTTGTAAAGTGTCTTACTTCATACTTTATATACATGTTAATTAGTATTAGGAGGACACGTGATTGACACGTTATTATGATGGATGTTTCCGTTCAATCAAATTATACTTTAGCTGAAATAATGAGTCAAACAAAAACGGGTAAATCATTTCTTGCGCAACACAATCCTATAAAAGATTTTTCACATATCAAGTTACACTGGCAGTTTAACAACCGTGTAGGTGACTTGTCGTAAATGATATATCCTCTTTTCCATTTACGTCGTAATATTACTGTTGAGCATATTGAAGCCTGAGTAAACGTTAACTCGTCCTTCAATACCAAGTTAAATTGTATTGTTGTAAAGTGTCTTACTTCATACTTTATATACATGTTAATTAGTATTAGGAGGACACGTAGTAAAATGTTTAGTATTTAGTGAAATTTTGGCATGTGATAGTTACATTATATCGCCCATCAATCATTCTTCCAAATAACGCATTTCATTTCGAACAAACAACAAATGTGATAAAAGGATTTCCCTAACGGGATGATGAAGTAGGAAGACATTCTCATTTGTGAAGTAACATCTGTTTTCGAAACACAGCGGTAGACAAGTAATTTTGACAGTAAATGAGGAGGTTGACTTTAATTTCGAAGAAGACGCCCGCTTCTGCTACCCTTCAATTAGTTTCCCATTTGATGAGAAAATGTTGCAATTTTGAATCGGTCTTCAACAGATATCAAGTCTTCCGTGCGCCCGTGCACATGTTCAAGTTCTCAGTGTACCAGAAAGCGTTACAACGTGAACCATCAGAGCTTGGTCGTTGCATTGTCATTATTTTTTCCTTAATTGTTTAGCAGGTTGGTGCAAAATGGAGAGGTGTAATGATATGCAGATTTTCCATTCACACGGTTTAGCCCAGTAGCACTAGAACATACAGTCTATTTTATCATCCTTTTGTTGTCCGTGTGTGAAGTCAAACAAAGGGATTTAGCATTTTAATCTGACTGTTGTACAACACAACATTAAACTTTTTTATTAATTTACGAGTTGCACATGGGACGCATCTCGTTGATGCCAAAGAGTGTGTGGCTGTCTGTTTGTGAGTTTACTGACTTGAAAGCTGAACTGGCAACGATAACGAAAAAACGATAATTATTATTTACATGCGTTATATGGACGTGTAACTCATTGTCAGTGATGATGAGTGATGAAATACGTTGTAAAAGGGAAGAGAGATAGCTCCCGACGACGATGTCACACCCGATGCGAAATGAAGCAACAAAATGTGGTAATGCACCAGCTGTATCTAGTAAGTTCAATAATCCCTTTTCTCATATGCATCCCATCAACAATAATTTCTGCAGGTAACGAGAATATCTTTGTGACTACGTTTTCCTTCAAAACAAAAAGTCTTTTTCTCTCCATATAGTTACAAAGGTGGGCACATGGCCACCTGTGTTTTCCTACACCCAAAACAAAAACAATACTTCACTTCTCGCATAAATTCAAAAGTAATTGTGTTACTTTTGTACATTGTACATTAGTGCGTTCATGCTGAGTCACTTGGGAGGAGAAACGTCTGGGTCTGGTGGTAGAATACTGTAACCTGAGACGAAACGTGTGAAGTCTCATGTATGGCACTTTATGTCCTTATTTTATAAATTAGCATAATTTGTTCCTCCTAGAATTTCCATTGTTGGGAACGCTACTGAACAATACTGGGGGAAAGCAAGAATGCCTTACAAAATTGCCAATGCCGTATACCCCAAACTGTCAAGTTAATCATTATTGATGTCCTAATATTTGATAATTTGTTGATTTATGTAGAATCCTCAAAGGCATTACAGAATTACAAAAACAACGATAGATTATTACAGAAAATATACATTGATAACGTTTTTGCTAATTGCAACAGTTTACACGTTCTGTGAGGAATTCAATGATCAAGGCCCCTTACTAAAACGTTCACAGGTCGTCAAAATAATAAATTATGTTATGAATTTGTTCTTTCAAACCTGTCCCTCTCCTTCCAAACTCCAATCCTTTATCCGAACAAAGCAATCGTACCTGTTTGTTTACGGTACATAAACGAAATAATACTAATAATGACCAAAACAATATTCCATGCATCTCTGTTTTATGTTTTTACGTCAGCTTTCAACCCATCTCCGATCATTGTCCAAAAATTACTCTTTTCTTTTGAAGAAGCCTTTGAAGACGCAAGTTTCCGCTGCGCTGATGTGCAGATGCTTCATGACATTACTCCCTGTCTCTGTGCGCATTGAAAAGGAAAAAAAAATAATGCGAAGCACTGTATCAAAACTACACATCAACTACACATCAAGAACATCAAAGCATACTATTGTAAAAAATTATTACACGCATTGCATCATCAACTCGAAATGACAATGCAACGCAACGTTTTGCTACAGACGTGACGTGAGCGAGCGTAGAAAACTCCATGAAATAACAGGAACTTAACCATTCATCACCTCCGAAATGTATATCTTTCAGACTTCTTTACGTCGTTTTAGGTCGTGATACCATACTTAAAAGCGTAAAAAAGCTTAAAATCCCAATAATCAAGCTTCATCATCAACATCTTAACCACTGCATTGTATTACCAGCCACAATACAACAAGGTTCATTTCGAGAGCTCAAGAATTTGTGAATGAGACTGTAAACGTGTTTGCTTACCCTCTGCGTAGGGACAAAAAAGGTAGCCACTTATTATGTAACTTCACTGCACATATTACAACAGCAGTCACATGGAAAGCTTTGTGTATTATTGTTTTCAAAGAGTATCTCATTTCAGATTTAAATTTTTAGAAGCAAAGTAAGTAAACAGTTTAAAATACTCGTAAAATGTAACCTCACACATGCACAGGAGGCAGATACAGTGCACGAAAAATATTTTCATTATTCCTCTATTCCCCCATCGTCTAAAATGGACAATTCTCTAAATAATCTACTGCAACAACTTATACTACTTAGCGATGATGACTGACTGTAAAATTTTAAACCAACCAACTAAATACTTTTACACAGGCATTATGCTGCTAACTAAAACTTTCTGAATTTCAAAGTCAATAATGCATAAAGGCGACAGGTATATATATATACAGGTAATAGCAAAAAAGGTTAAAAAATGAAAAAAATGTCTTTCTCAAACAAAACCGAAAAGAAGTAATTTCTAAGTAGATGTAACAACAGACGAACCAAAAACCAAAACATGCATGTAATCTTCATGACTCAGCGAAATTTCAAGTAACGCCAGAAGTTGGTTGAATAGAGTAATACTAACACATATGTAACAGGTAATTGACGAATCAACGCAGCAGCATCTTTTTGCTACTTACTTAATAGCGTAATATACTATGCTATATGCACCACTGCTTGCTTTGCCTATGCCAAGCAGAGCAAATAAAAAAAACAAAAAAAAATGCACGAGCAGGTAAACGGTAAGTAGAATGGACATTCACGGTGATTTGTCTTCTTTACAATTTAATCTCTGTTGTGTAGCCTCAAGTTTTAAAAAATAATGATGTTACGAGCTCATGTGTCTATTTTGTGAAAACTGACGTCGTTTCGTAGAAATGCAGTTAACTGCTTTCAAAACGCGTATAATATTGAAGAAGAGAAAGCTTCTCTTTCTGTATTTTAATTTAGATCCGTGAGTAAGCATGGGAGAAAATGAATGGGGATCATGGGAGTATAGGTAATATGGTTGTTAGCACACATATTAAATGGTGTAAGTTAAGTACGGTTTTGTAGGAGGTTATTTTTATTGTCCCTTTCTATTACTGCTAAGAATGAAAAGTCAAGTTTGAGTCTGCATTCCTTTCTTTTTTTCCTGTTCTCCTGTAATTCTGTAATATTTGACAAGTCATCATCATCATCATCACTTCGTCATGTCGTCTCACTACTGCTTACAAGATGTTTTCAAAACGCAAGGTATCGGACGTGTAGGTAATTATTGTTCTCTGAACATTTGAGAATATGCATGTGTTCTTTTTTTACTGAAAAAGCAGGTCCTGTTGTTGTTACTGTTCTTAAATATCAGATTTAACTCTCGAAAGATGTGATCAAACCCAAAATGTATGCTCAGAACATGCTTCTACCAGTGCGAATGTACACTATTAAAACGGCAATGGTTGAGGTTGATTGTACATACCTCGTGAAATTAATCATATGAACAGAATTCTTACATACATGCATACAGTCAAGTGCGATATACTGAACAACCTTTTTGACTGCAGTTTTTTAAAGAAAAAAAAACTGTGCACAAGCGCGCATTACTTGTTTTTATTTTACTGCTCCTTCACTATTTGTATTTATTATACTGCAGTCAAAAAGTCAGAAAAGTGCTTGTAGTGTGAATCTTTTGGTGAGATAATGGTGTTTACTCAAATTCAACAACTTCCTATTCAACTGTTCAAGAATTTAACTCTCACACGGCAGCCGCAGCAGTCAAGTCAGCACAACAGAGTATAGTATATAATATAGTTAATATAGTATATATATCACGTCCAGTGAAAACTGTTTTGGTTTGTTAGGTTGAGGAATGAGAACCAAAAAATAAAGGTATTTTTACAACGAAATGAAAGGGTGAGCAATGTAGGGTTGATTATAAAGCTTGCGGTCATCCCTGAAAGTACATTTTTTTCTTGTGCGTGGGACGATTGGACGCAGTACAGCGGGAATACGTAGATCGCATTTTTATGCCTTTAATAATAATGATATTGAACTCGGCAAAATTCCCGTAGGTAAAATATGTGATGTGTGGAGTATGAGTGAACAAGAACGGCGAGGAATTTTTTTAAATAAGAGAATGGGGGTTGATCCAAATATTTTTTAAAAATACTTTATGTGCGTAGCCGTAGCTGTAAAAAGTTGTATATTGCCGCATCAATGCTGCAAGTAAGGTTAAAACATTTTGTTTTAATCTTCTAATCTTATCTTATATCATCTTTATCCATAAATATTTAAATGTGTACCGTATTTTAATTTCTTCTGAAAATGGCATAACTTGCTGCTTGTTGTTTGTTATACATTACATGGCGTATGGTGTACATTATGTAGCATTCAAGATTGAACTTTCCGATATATTCTTGTGAAAAATGTTATTTACTTCAGTGATGAAACTGCGTTGGTTAAATTCACATAATAATAAGAACAGGAACTGGTTAAAAGCCCGTGGTTGTGCAGATATTAAAAGCAAGTGCTTTAATAAGTCACTTTGCAGTAACATCTTATGAAACCATTTTTTTACATAAACGCGATTACCATTTTTTAAAACAACAAGCAGGGTTCAATTTAACTGTCAACTGTACAGCCGCAGCCTAACAAAAATGTATATACCGGTTTCGGCAAAAGACCTTTTTATACAACGCTTAATTTATATTAAGACCTAAATTGCCCATTTTTAACTTTCTTGTCACCGAGGATAGCTGCATGACTAATTATGATTTTCAATGTCAAGTAATAAACGATGACACACATGGTAAAAATGACACCTTCCTTCTTTCTCGTTATATTATTACTACCCAAGGACTCACCAACTTCCAACCTGCTGACCCATTTATCTTGAACTAAATTGCAGCACACACTGACTCTCAACAAGATCATGTCTTGATTAGTTGCCGCAGTCGGTGTGTAACATGGCATTTATACTGTTGCATAATGCGTTTATGCAAAATACACAAAAACAGGCAGTGGCCGCTGGTATCCACAGTCCACCACCAGGTAGAAGGGTATGCCTCGCAAAAACTTTTTAGACTTCTTTGCAGCCACTTAACAGATAGATTTTTTTATAATGGTTGACTTTCGTCTTTTCCTATTGCTAGTAACTAGTACCTTTAACGCTTCACTCAACCACGAAAAGGCAAGTCCTTATAGTTTTATTGAATGTGTCCGTCAATGCAATGATAATAATAACATACATGACTGTAGCTTCACTGCATTCAGACACTGCTTCATACTAAGGTAATGGGTAGAGAATTGCATTAGAACATATATAATCGCTGCAATCAGAAAAGTTGCATTGGACGATTCATTCAAC
>JAHZNB010002772.1:0-11044 GCA_027744295.1 Callyntrura guangdongensis | reverse complement strand
TGACTATAACCGTGTAAACATCATATAACGTGTTAAAATGATGTTTTCGAACTACTAATAAAGGCAATTTCAAGTAACTTTATAGTACACAATCGTAATTGCACAAGCTGTCGTATTTATCCCTTACGTGCTGACGTATTTATTGATCAAAGGCAGCAAAGAAAATTCAACATAGATGTGATTTACTTTTTATTGACTTTAGACACATCGTGACATGCTTTCATTTACCTTATGAGAAGCAAACTGACAGTATTGTCAACTACAAACGCTTGAATTACCAGTGGAGTCAAAGGCTAAACGAAATTTCCAGAACCAAATATTATCCTCAACTTTGGACACGATAGCATGTAACGCCGGAACCATTTATTTCTCATCACAAATACATTTCTCCTCACCAGTTTTTCAGCCTCCAAAGACGCTGCAAATACATCAGCCCGACAGCCATACGCAAATATAAATGTGGATGCATTCACCATTGCTGTCCACAGGGAAAAGGTAAACATTTGCACAGGTAGGGTTAGCGCAATGCAGATGTACAAGGCGATTATCTCACTGACAATTCCCGATGCAAGATACGTGCTGATCACCAACTTTTGGTTTATATGTCGATGGTATAAAATTATTGTTTGAATTTCCCGAAATTCGGACGCTATTTTGAGAATGTTAGTGTGTGATTGATTTGATGTATTCATACTTGAAAGCGTCCTGCCAAAAAAATGAAAAGTTTAAAGCACAACAAAATCGCACTTCGCCCCAAATTTTTGCACATATTACCTGCCATAATGTCGTCGTAAGTATTTGCACAAGCTTTGTCCCTGGACGAGTATTAGACACAAGTGTACAGCCATCCCAGGCATTAAATATATCCAATCCACAAAAGATAAAAGGGCTACAACAAGCTTTCTTTCAAACTGGTAACTGACCGTTTCCGGCATTCTTCCCATGTGAGTGACATCACACTGCTCCAGAAGAACATAAGATCCCAGATAACTGGGCAGACACGGGAGATCATAGTGTTAAGCAAATAAGGAACTGGCAGCAGGATACTGAATGCATTGTACATTATCAATACTCTCATTAGCCAAGTAGGTCGATTCTTTCCCGTTTCCGGATCTGAAGACAACCACCTTTTCTCAAACCGTAGCATACTATTTAAGAGACTCACAAGAAGTTCCGGTTGTGTGCAGTTTAAATGACTTCCGGCTAACATCATAACGTACACCGTCATACACATGATACAGTAGGTTTTCACCATGATAATATTGTACTCCCAGGTCCACCAGATTTGGGCGATGATTAGGAAAAATTGTAGGTACGCCAGGAAAAGACGGAATTTGTTAAACAAGAGCCTGGGGCTGGAATGAAGAATAAAAGACTCGGTATTGGGACACCATTTGTAAGGAAGGCTCCAAAAGAGGTCAATAATTTTGAAAGCTTTCAGGGTGGTCGAAAAAAGATTGTTAAATCGGTGCAGCGTCATCCCAGACTTAATATTATGTAATGTTTGGTTTTGAATAGTCAGATGAAGGATAGTTGGCCAATACAGGATTTAGTGTTCAATTTCGTATTTCAGTTATTTTGTTGACGGAAGAGAGTGTCGCAGCAGACTACTATCAGACTATCACAAGTTGAAGAAGTTAATAAAGTTGCTTTAAAAAATTTAATTGGAAAGTCATTTTCTAGTCTGCCGCCTGCATCTAATTATGTAGCCATGTAATTAGCATTATTCCATAGTGTAGCCTGTTCCATGTCAACGAAAGGAGCTATATCCATCATAACCTGCTCTTATCATAACTCCATGTTATTATATTGTTTAGGAGATGGTCTATAATAAATTGAAGCTGTTGACAGGTAAATTAATTTCCGGCTTCAGGTCAGTAGTAGGTGGCAAAGGGAGTAGCCAGCTCAAGAATTTGGCCGAGGCACAGCTGAAGAATTTTAATAGGGTTGGGATGGTGATTCGGGGGAAAAATTTCTGTAATAATTCTTCAACGTGTCCATTTTGAGTACCAAGGAAACCAATATCGTAAAACGACCATTTCGTAAGGCTAAATTGTCAAAATTTGGGTTTTACAGCGTAGCGTTCATAATTTTCCAACAAACAATTTCTGAAATCGACAAATTAGTTAGAAAAGCTGAACATTTGTAGAAAGTGAGCGAAGCGCACCCGAAATTTATTCAAAATTTTTTGAAAAATTGTTATTATTTTCTTGGGGGACACGTGCCCCTGATGACCCCCCTATCTACGCCGGTGAAAGGTGGTGATAATATCATTTCATGAGGGCTAATCAATACTATTACATAATGGCATGACGCAATAGGTTCCTACATAAACACCGTCTATCAACGATTTGGGCGGTGATCAGGAAAAATGGAAAAATAGCGTATTTATTCAATAGAAGCATGGCGATCAAATACAAAATATAAAAGGGATTGTAATTGCAGGGGAGGAACCCTGAGAAGTTAAGTAATAATAATCATCGTCAAAACTAGTGATAAAACAAATGTGCTGTAAATATCACCCACCGTCATACCAATGGTTTTCATAGACAATGTTGACTTCATCAATAAAAAGACAACCCGCAAACTCTTATCGTCAGACCATTAGGAGAAGACTTACCAAGGCGACTTTATTAAAAATTGAAGTTGAAATTACGTGTCTAACTGTGAATTTAATTTGGTTAGTCATTCTGAAATTATGATCACTTTCATTCTGTTCTGTATAATGTGTACGAGAACTTTGTAGCGTGCTCATGAAACTTATGACAAAGTTTGGTTTGAATAACATGTTCCGTCGTCCCATGCAGCGATGTTCTATTGTTCTTAATGGCACCGTTGCAAAAATGTCATTAAAAACTTGGTCGGTGGTTGTGTTTTGTGTTTTAGCAATAGGTATGAACCTAAGTTTTCAATTTACATTGCCACGTGTCCCTGAATGAAACTGCAATAAATGGAAACGTTCTTGTAGGCGTAACTAATTTCAAATTGATGTGACCGGTTTAAAAAAATATAGAAAAATACAACAAAGTTTTACATCTGCACCTGCAGCAAACATCAAACATTTTTCATCAGCGCGTCAAAGACCTGCACGGCAACATAACATAATACGTCCATAGATAGGCACCAGTAGTAGTATGAGACCAGAAGAATGATATGCTAATGGAAACTGTGACAAGATGAAAAGAATGTTGTAGTGAACTGTCATACTACTGAAAGGCGATCAACAATCGGAGATATTGCTGGTAGTCCAAACCCATTAGCATTTATTTTTAATTAGGTATTAGGAGACATGAGTTCTCTGTTAAGTGGCACGTGCTTTAGTAGTTGTTACTTTANTCAACAATCGGAGATATTGCTGGTAGTCCAAACCCATTAGCATTTATTTTTAATTAGGTATTAGGAGACATGAGTTCTCTGTTAAGTGGCACGTGCTTTAGTAGTTGTTACTTTACGTAATAATGCGTTATAACGATTTCTATTGAATAGAGCGTTAATGTGTCACGGCTCAATTAGGTCATTCGATGGATTATTCACGGATTCATAAGAAATTCATAACAACTCGGTATTGGTTCGATTGAAAACTTGAAAACTTGATAATTTATTGTGTTAACAGTGTCAACCACTCGACCTAAATATCTACACGTCAACTGAAAAAAAAACGAAGAAATGACTAAAGTATTTTTATATGACGACGACGCCTTAGCAACTTACCAAACCATAATGTTTTCTGTCTTTTAAGAATGTTTGATGTCTCATGTCAGGCAGTCAGGTGTAACCTTTGATACAATTGGCATGATTGGTTTGATATGATAAATGATTTACTGCACATACTTATCTCTATTTTTACTGTTAGAATACCGGTCGAACAGGTTCACAGGTCATTGACCTCAACAGCAAAGTACACAGACTTTACTTACAAGTCAGGTCATCGTAGTCCCTACAATTCATGCATTAACCAGAATGTTTTCATGCTCAATTCTGCAATCATATTTATGTCGAAAAATTTCGACTACCCAAACCACACAAGCAACTACCAAGATCGCGCCGTACAATTGCCAGCATACAACAATGTCTGATATAGTTACCGCCGTGATTTGCAGTGCTGAATGAACTGTTTCTGGAAGTACTTTCCGGTGTCGAATATCATTGCCTATTTGACTTCCGACTTGCACCCGATTAATATCCCGTTACAAAATAAGACGCATGTAATTTTTAATACGAACATGTATTCCTCTTTGCAATACCATCTTTTCGGCATCATTACTAAGCTCCCTTGTTGAATGGAGAATTTCCTCTAAATAGTGAATTATCCCACTTCCGTGCAAATATCCAATAATTTTTATTACTACATCGCTGTACCAGGTTACTTTACTGGCCCGATACAAATGCATGTGCTGAAGGAAAGGATCCTCGTTGTTTTCATAATAAATCCTGTTGCCATGAACGCTTAACAAACCGCGCAAGTACTGGTACTCTTGAGCAAAATTGTTGGACGTCAAAGCAATTATACTGTTGGTGTCTCTGATTTCCTCTTCCGTATATTTAAATTTACAAACGACACCATCCCACATATTACACGAGGGTTGCACATATATATAACGCGACACCGGGATCTCGTAAAAGCTCGGAGACCGTGCTTCAACAAATATATTAGACAGGTAATTGTATAACTGTGCGATATTGGTTTTGTTGGACACCAACTTTAGGGATGTGTATGTCATGTATAATTCATAAAACGAGCCAAACGAAGTCACAATCTTGATGGGAGAAGGATTTTTTTCATCTTTGCATAACTCACTGAGGGATTCTGGTAACCAATCCGGATCTGGTTGTGACGTTAACTTTGAGTAAATTTCGGATGTGTAAAAGTAACGAATGAAAAGCGTGCAAAGTAACCAGATTAACAAATGAGTAGACCCGAAATTGTTTCTTAACCTGTGACGACCATCGTTAGCTTGTTCAATTAAGGTGCTAATTATCCAGTAGGCTGTGTCCCACAAGGAAACTCGAGATGCTACGTGAATTACTATGCAAATATAAACTGCCGTTACACCTAAAGGCAACCATATTTTCCAGTGGAAGGGGCTCAGTAATTGGTCCACTGTTCTAGAAAATTGTCCGCGTCCTAGGATGACAATGTACCGAAAACCGCTCTCACTCATTTTTTGGCCCCACGGTAAAAAGATAAAGTTGCTGGTCTTGACAGACAACATGCCGGTTATGGGAATTCTATCTAACCACTTACTGCAGATGTAAAGGTCCACGTTACAGTTAAAGTGACGTTGGGTAATTAAAATTACTGCTAGTTTGCCAATATTTTCAAAATCCAACAAACGATCATCAATAACTTCGGTTTTACCAATAAAAAACTGATTGCCGGCACTGCTGCTGAATTCTACAAAGAGGTGCCTGAAACCCCGAACACTTGCTAGTGGACCGTGAAGTTGCTTTAGGATGACTTTTGATAAAACAAATAGTTTTCCGGTTGAAGACTGATAGGAAAAGGCCGGCATGTCCGGTTGGAGGACACCAATCATGGTGCCAGCAATGTTGTTCGTTAATTCTGGGTGGAGGAACACTAAATGGGCATTTAGGAAAGGGGTTACCAAAATTTTAGTAGCAGAGGTACTAGCGTTCCACGGGACAAGAGCAAACTTGATGGTATGAACGTGCGATTGTGTGTCATCGTCGAGATTCCTATCCCCAGTTACAAGCCAGAGTTGATTGTCGGTATTTGAGAAGTACTATTGTGTCAGAATTTCTTGAAAAAGTGACCATTGGGAATTGGACTACACACATGCTCTGATGTTTCATGGGTGTCAAAACTCTTTGAAGTATCTGTGTTTGCGTATCAAAGTAATTTTGCTCAAAAGTTGAAACAACAAAATCGTTTCGTGAAGATCGCGCCACTGGGTTGTTGGGAATCAATGTTTCCGGAAGAGTTTCATATGGACGACAGTTTGTGCAATTTAAAAGTTTTGTTTGGATAACCACACAATTCTGGTTTACTATGCAGTTGTGAAGAAAGCTGGTTTCTAGAGAGGAAAACTGTTTTTGGTTGGCAGGTAGGGACAAATGTTTTAAATTTAAAAAGTGAATGGTACACTGTTTAAAAAATTCAACCGGACCCCTGGATTGTTCCCAATTAAAACATACATGCGGGGTAGCGGAAGCAAGTACAAAAAGTACAAATTTACGTAATGGATACATTTAACAGCTGAATGGTCTTTTTTTTTCAAGATTAAGCGGTTAAGTAGTGATAGATGGACTACTTTAGCACACCGACCGAGGGTATTTTGAAATGTACTCTGCAAACTTTCGAATTTCGAAATGTGCCTTTGACAGTGTTAGGATTTTATTTTACACGTGTTAATCTGTTTCAGGTATCCCAATGTCTGGCCTTCCAACACAATTGTCCTTACTGTCAAATAACTTTAACTTTCATCCTCAGTAAAATTAATCTGTTTTGTAACAAAATTGGCTTGCTCATTTAAAGTATTTTTTCTTTATTGTCAATAGGATTATTTATTCTGCCAACATAATATTTGTATGCATGTAGTAAGTATGCAATTGTACTAACAACCTCACAAAGAAGGAAGCTGTTATTTCTTACATATAATATTTATGTTGATACACCATTAATGATATAATATATCTGACTTACTCGTTTACAGTTGGATTAGTAACGAAAACAGAAAAACACATTGAATAACAAGATAAACTGGTTGTATCATAATATAGCGGAAGTAGGACATCAAATTGAGTTTAAAGTTTGACTCTTTGTAGTTCCTTTCTTCCAAGTCCACTTGAAAAATGTGGAATTTTTATTTTACGTAAGAAACAATTACTTTAAGTGTTTGCGCAACTGCAGTCGTAAACGACAGTTTATTTAGTAGTTGATATCTTGGTTGAAATATATCTTTAAAATAAATAGAGAGAACACATTTGTTCGAAAATTTGCTCATACGACTCCCATTCAAATTTAGCACTTGTTTAAATTTGCTATCAATTTAACGTAATTGGACATAAGAGTAAATTATCATTGTCTAATTAGAGTAAAGTCTACTTTGTAACGACATGGTATGCAACAAGGTCAGTTATTATTATTATTGTTGTGTATTTAAGTGAATGGTATTACCAATGATAGCCATATTTACTTCATGGATCTTATACTTATCAAGTATCTCATACAATTGATACATTCATGCATTAATACATATTTACTCACCCATACTCAATGTAATTCTCTCCTCTAAAATTCTGAAATATTGCCAAATAAATGGTTGTGTTGTTTTCTATAATTTACGTTTACCTAAGTTTACTTACGTACCGGAGTTTTTGCTCATAATTTACCCTTATTTCATGAATTTTACCTTTCGTAAATCCCTTCTTCTTCATCATCTTCATTATCATGACAACAGTGTTATGTTTTCTAATTTAGGAATTCTAAACATGTTGTGTTACTTCAACTACTAGGTAAACAACATAACGATTAAACAGGCGCCATCCTAAAAATTTTTGACGTTGATCCGATCTATCGATAAACATGTTTCCAAAGGTTAGTTACCTATATAATCCTTCACAGATGGTGTTCGTTCAAAAGTATCTGCATTCATACCATCACCAACCTGCCGACACGCAATGCTACTAAAACACTCCGTTCAAGGAATTCTAACGTTGTTATAAAGAGATTAGTAAATATTATGAGGAAAATTTTTTCATCTAGACGATCGGATACAATATCTCTGGTAGTAACCCTATCTCGCTTGATTCGTTGCGTCATAGTCATAGATAAAATTGAATAAAGAGCGACATTTTTCTGTAAAATATCTTCAGTAGAAACACAAGCGTCCACAAAGAAATACCCTGTTTATTGCTGGTCTTTTAATAATATGGCCACGCCACGTCCATTGCTACTGGGCACGACACTAGTGATCTGGATAATTTTTGGCAATTTGCTCATTATTATCGATAGTACATCCGGGGCTACTTTTGGGGAAAATTGTGATGTGACCTCCCAGTGTGATCCAGGAACACTGCTTACTTGCAATAGCAGCAACATTTGTGCCTGCCAATCGTCCGAGCGGCATATATTCGATCATAGTAAAAAAGCATGCGTCACCAAGCTTGGACTGGAATGTGGTTCAGGGCGAGACACAAACTGTGTAACCAACGCTCGTTGCTCCTTGAACACCTACCGCTGCAGCTGCCGAGAGGGCTACTTTGAAAATTCGGATGACGGGACCTGCATTCGGGAGCGTACCAGAGGAGAGTCCTGTTCCAAACCGGAAGAATGTTCCGATACATTGGGACTTTTCTGCTTGATTGACGCACACGGTAAGGCGGGGAAATGCCAAGCAAAACGAAGCCATGGAGGTTCTTGTACATCTGCTAGGGATTGTGCAAGTGCTATGCTCTGTCTTGATGGAACGTGCGGGTGTGACACCAACGAAATATATGATCCCGAGAAAATGAAATGCACTACATTGGTGGGCTATCCTTGCGAACAGAATAGCACACAATTGGTGTGTGTTCAGAACGCGCAGTGTGTCGCGAGTTCAACGGGGAACCAACGAAACGGGAGATGCGTATGCATGCCTCAGTACATCGGAATTGAAAACGGGACTTGTGTAGTAAATAGGGGTCATGGTGAATCCTGCTCCGAAGAAGAGCCCTGTTACTACGGTCAATCAGGCCAGTTGCAGTTGGTCTGCAGTGAGGGTCGATGTGTCTGTAAAGGCCATACAGAATACGACGTTTTTACCAAGAAATGCCGCCGCTTGATTGGTGAGTTGTGCTCGGTAAACTCTGACTGCCTTTCCAGTGGAAAATGTGACAAATCTTACCGAGAGAAGACGGGCAAATGTGTTTGCAAAGACCATGGTACAGTACCAGATGACACCGGATTGAACTGCTTGGGTGGCAAAGGTTACAAGTGCAATTCAACGCGACTTTGTAACCCAGATAAAAACTTGGTGTGTCGTCAACATACCTGTCAATGTCCATCTTTGGATCACGACTACTATGATGATCGATACAATGGGACGAAGAAATGTTTAACTTTAGTGGGTGGCCCGTGTGAGGAAGGCTCCATGTCAACTTGCGTTGGCATGGCCGAATGTACAATAATGAAAAATTCAGCAAGGAAAGTTTGCAGGTGTAAGACTGGTTATATTCCCGTTGACCGTCATTGTTATATTGGGCATGGTCAACCATGCGAGGTTGGCAATGGCAATACATTTAAAAAGTGTGACAAAGGAGGACGACTACAATGTCTGCACGGGACATGCCAATGCGCACAGGGATCTATATTTGACGAGAAACTAAGTCTTTGCAGGGGATTAGTAGGGTCAAAGTGTGACTCAAGAATGGAGGCGTGCGTAGAAGGGGCAGTGTGTGAAGCATTTCGAAGTATGCCTACGGATGGAAGCTGTAAAGCAAAGAAAGCTGAGGGAATTTGTGAATGCGGAGAAGGTTACTTGGAGAACACTGATGGGAGATGCAACACAAAATAAATCAAATCATAATCATTTTGACCACAGCTATGCTTCTAAATTAGTAAAATAGAATATTAGTTGTAAAAATTGGATTTAATATCTGTCTTTTTAAGGTTATTGTGGAAATTCAAATAAAATGCAATATTCTAATTGTCTTTATTTTCGTATTCGTTAATCTCAAATAACTCAAAATATCTCAAAAAATTATAACAAATTGATCGCTTGCAGTATTGTTGGACGTATTATTATTGTATTATTATTATGCATGTAATACAATCAACATGACTGACAGATAATTGACAACTTGAAGTCATCAGTGGTCCACTTGGAAAACTTATCGGACTTGACGCACTTGTCATATCTAAGAGATTTTACAACAAATCAAGGAATTATATAGTGTCTGGAAGTATGAGAGTGATTTCATGAACACAAGACACTATACGGCGAAGGCATGCAGCTTCCCTTTCCAATACTTGTCTCAAACAAGCGTACTTTGTACATCAATTTACCAATACAAATACCTACAAGAAATGGGTTGAATGAAGTACACACATGGATATTTTTCCATTTATTAAACATTTATCGCAGTTAAGAAGGTTAAGGTTGGTTAGGTATCTAAGAATGCAACCCAACCCAAGAAACGATAATTTCATAATTTGCTTCCGTTTCGTCCATCAAACATAAACACAAATACAATACCTACCGTATTTATGTTGGCGAAAGTATAAAGATTCGATGAGTCAATTATAAACGTTTGGATAAGGCAAGCACATGCTCCCTTTCATCAATGAATTAACTTTTCAATTATATGAGGGGGCATGCGCGGACGCAAGTACCCCCGGAGAAAAAATAGTGCGTTCGAGTTTGCTCACATTAGGAGCAATCGCAGCCTTTATCGTACTCGAAGTGCAATGAGCCGACTCCCGCTGGAGAAAGCACCTTTTAGATCATGCTACTCTCTACGCCAGGTAAGTGCCGAGGAATGGTTACGACATCGAACCCAACGTTCAAGGTTGCTAAAGTAGCTTTCGGCCCTCAATATCTCAAGCTTTACTACACTTGGCTTTACCAAATATCTTATATTAAAAGTAACTGCGTGATAGAAAATAAAATTTTCATTTGGTTTGTGAAATTGGCTTACAATATTTTGTATGTGTTAACTTGTTAAACAGCGTTTATTTAAAGTTTCATGATAATTACAGCAGTACAATGTACAGTATTGCAGTACTGTACAGGAGAAATATAAACAACATAGTGCCGCGTCAGTACACTGGGGCGGCTTGAAACAATGTTGTGCGTAGTAGGTGCGAGGCTTTATGAGAATAATATAGAAAGCAAGTATGCCGTATAACCTATGGCTATGTGGTCTTTGTTCACTTATGTCTCTGCTGAGTTTTGTTTGAATGACGAATGGGAAGTTCTGATACAGTGAGATGATTTTTCATTCTAGTGGAAAATTATCATTTCGGAACTCAACGTAAACTGATCCACTGTTGTTCTTGTTTGTGACCAATGAAATCAAATATAATTTATTTTCTTTGTTTGTA
>JAHZNB010002771.1:0-17948 GCA_027744295.1 Callyntrura guangdongensis | reverse complement strand
CAGTTCCACAAAGGGTTTCGTTTCACGCGAAGCATGTTCTCTTCTAATTTTTCGATACACAAGGAGTGTTTCACGGTCTTCACCAAAAATATTTAATATATGAATTAATGGTGTTTAAAAAGAGCGTAAATTTGTTTTATGAAGACAAAATATATACACTCTACTTGGTTGAATATATAAATTTAACCAATTTTACTGTCTTGGGAGGAAAGGGCTTCAGAAGAACATGGTTTGGGAGGAAAGAGGTCTGGGGAAAAATAGCTTGGAAGGAACCGGACCTGAGAGAATGTGCCGACGACACTATGTAGTTAGAAATATTCACTTTTCCCCTGTGGATATTAACGATTCAATATTTTCCGTTACGAAACAGCAGCAGTGGTAGAGGTATTATGGTAAGAGATTCAGGTGGGAAGAGGAAGTATAGCACATCTTATCATTCTTACCGACCCGTACGGTAAAGTTAACGAAAGAATATATCGTAAATTTGTAAATACACTTACATATGCATTTTATACAAAGGTATGCTTTTCGTGTTGAGGATGCAATTTGAATTTTCTCAATAAAACTGGCACGGGAAACAAATCTCGACTACAATGGCGTATGTGCCGCGGAAGGCTGATGTTTACCAATACACGTACAGGCCTCAAGGTGGATAAGATAGAGCTCAAAAGGGTTGTGTATTATATGCATTCTTTAGGGATTCTGGTTTGACGGATGGGAGAAGGGTAAAGAGAAAAGTTTTTGAGAAAAAAGGCAGCTGTTTATGAAAAGCGATCAATTGATGTGGCAATTTTATCAGATCTTCAAAAAAATTCCGTTATATAATCTAGCTCTTATAAACATTGATGGTACAATAAAATATTCAAATTAAAGCATGGTTTTCTTTCTTGTTACTTGATCCATTACTTAACAAGGTTTATTATCGCACTTAACAAGATGGCACAAGAAAATATTTTTGTGTTCAAACTTAAAAACAAGTTGGTATTTTCTTTGACGGAATTTTCAGGAAATACCAAGCATCTTCTATTACCTGAGTAGTTTATATATTTTTCCCGTCAGGAAGGCAACTGTGCAAGTATTTAAAAAAATATATACAGATTGCCTTTGTAATCACAAAGTACACTTTCATCGCAAAAAGCTAACCTTTCTTTCAACTACGGTCTATCCCTCGTTCGTCGTCACAATTACAGTTAATAGCCAATAGTATTTTAGTATACAGGACGCACGTTTTCCAAAATGACTCGAGGCCCAGAGAGAAGCCCATGCCAAAGGATAATGGATATCAACATAGGTAAAGGGAGGGAATAGCTCTCAAGATAAATACACCATCGAAAATAAATTCCCTTCTGCAATAAATTACATAAAAAGGGAGACAGGAGGAGAAAAACAAATCCAAATAATTAAATTTACGGGCAAACCTTTTCCTTTTGCCGATATTTCACAAGAGGACGTTTTGCCTTCATTTTCAAGGCACACACACAAACAAGTACATAGTCACTCTGCTATCTATTCACAGTCACACAAAGAGTCTTTGCTTTTGTGTGTCGTTGTATTTATCTCTTAATGAAAAAACGGACTAATAATAATTCTCAAGTGAGAATGAATATATATATCGACTACAAGGTAAAAAAAAGAACAAAAGAAACGAAAAAAGGTAACAAAAAATTCTCAAGTTTTCTCCTATTGAAACACAAAACACACACACGAGTATGCATTGTGTGCGAAACCATCTTCTAAAAAACTTTTGTTTTATTTGTGAAGCTATTTAGTATAAAGCGAAATGGATGATGATGATGACGATGATAACCTAATATGCTTAGTTAGTGTCGGTGCATGTTTGTATGCTTAGCAGCTTACCAACATTTGAGTTTTCCCCAAAAAACTCCCCCATAGCAAAATAGACGCTCTAAATACCTTCCCCACCACCACACACCACTTGCCGCCATTGCAACTTTTATGCAGAAAAAAGTGCGGGCGCTCCAAAGATATTGAAAGAGAAATTTTCAAAACAAATTTGATACATTCATTTAGACAAAATTTATATTCGTACAAACATTCATATACAGCAGTAGTCGTAGTTTGTTTTCTATTGACGATCCTGATTGTGAAATTCGCCAACTGATCACGATTTTCATCACGACTAGACCTCATTTACTATCAGGTCATAAACACATATAGTGTGCCTATTAGATGATACGATGAGGTGGTAGCACAGGTTCACTGTAGACAAATAAATAGGTATACAGCAGAGGAGCAGAACACGAGAAGACGCGCACACATTTACACAGAAAGACACCAGCAATAAATAAGCAAGCTCCTTTCTTCTTCCTGGCAAACTCACAAATTTTATTCAATTTGCCAGGTTGATGATAATGATAATGACTGGGGATGATAATGATGATGACGACAGCGATATGGCTTTATGTACATTCTCTCTCTCTCTCTCTCCCTTTCTGTTGTACAGATTGTACGTGTGTGTAGTAGGCAGCCAGCATTCCATTCCTTCTGGCGTATCAATTTTTACAGCTACTTTGCCAGGACGGTGTGTAGCGTCGTAGCGTAGTAAACAAGTCATTGAATTCTACTAGTTTACAACAGCAGCAGTGGAACTCTGTTTACTCTCGGACCTACAGCAACAACGAACGACGAGTTTATTATGAAAGCTCATTATACGAAAGGTAAGCTAAAAGTATTTGTTTCATTACATATGCTAGCCAAAATATATTCAGAGAGAGACGAAAAGACACGCTATTCATTAAAAAGACGAAATTCACTTTGGCTCATGTTCCTGATCACTATTTTGTGTACTCTCTCTTTGGGTTCTCCCTCTACTCCCGGCTCTAAATGTATGCCTAACTTTAACTTTAAAATAAGGTAACATGGCTGCAAAAGGATAAATGTAATAACGACGACCATCATGATGTTACAGTTACAAGGCATATATGTAGATAGCTAAACGATACACGAGGAAAAAATATAGTGGGGGCTTTTACTGGAGAGCACGCTGTTTCTCTGTCTTCACCTTGTAGCCTGTTTTTCATTCAAGTTTCGTGCTTCAAATGGAGCGAAAAGTGTGGATACGACTGGCATTTCCCAACAGCGTATCCCTTTTATTGTTTATATTGGAATACATAAATACACACGTACTTTGTAGTCATGCCATATTTCACTTAATTTTCTTCTATAAAACATCTCCCGTGGGGAAATAAGTAAGTTTATACATTTTTATTGGGTATTTTTATAGGGGAAAAGGAGAGCAGTAGGTTTGCCACGGAGCAGCAACTCCAAAGAAGTCATTAGAGGGAGACGCACGAGGTACTTAAAAGAATTGATGACTTCATTAACAAATCAATCAAGAGACAATTAGCTGGCTTATAAGAATATATGCATATTGTATATACCACGTTAGTATGTGTTGTCCCCGGGAGGGGAGGGGTGTGGAGAGATTGAAGTCTTAAAATAATGTACACACAAATTCCTCTGTGCAAGTTTCGACAAGGCTTGTTATATAGTCTCCAATGAATGCAAATTTCCCCGAGAGATACCTCGATACTCGATGCCGTGTCTAGAGTAGAGAGTTTTTATAGGTTGCCTGTGAGAATACGATGAGGGCCATAAAAATCAAGACTAGAAGTGTTGGATTAGAGCCATGACAAATGCACGTATTTTCCAAGGCTCTATAAACAGGTATAGTCACTACACACCGCCTAGAGGGAAGCCCCTATTTTTTTATAAATGTAAATGGACTTTGCTATTGAAACTAGAATAGCTTAAAATTATATGACGTTGTGCACTCGTATCTGAATATAGGTAAAATTTAGTGGCATTGTAATTCACCAGAGGCCAGCCTCTTCTCAGCTGTGTGTATACTATACCACTAAATCCTCGACGTCCTTCTATAAGCTAAAGTTATACAGAACCTGAATTCGTTTTTACAAGAAACGATAAATTTTGGTGGATATAATATACCTTGGGACTCGCTATGCATCAATTAGTAATTCCATAAAAGTCTCCTAATTCTAATCTCGCTGCCCTTATAATCCTTTTAAAATCCCTTTTATTGTCCAGGTAAAACTCTATATTGTCTTCCCGAGAAACATGCTAATTTCCAAACTTTTTCGTGTAGGTAGTCTCTCTCACTTGACTACTCTCAAGAGTTTTTTTATACTAAGAGGTTTATTTTCTTCAATAATTATACCCGCTAACCCAGAGGAGAAAGGATAATAAGGGATGATGATGACGATGATGATGATTACTGATTGTGATTACAAACGCAATCTCCAGTGAAAAATGATTATGGGAAAGAGCCGAGGAGAGGAGGATGATTCATGAAAATTACCTTTTAAAACTTTTCTATATACCATTAATAGAACAGCAACCGTAAAACTTTTTTTTTCTCTCTCTCTCCGGGAAAAACCAAAGCTCTCTCAAAGCTTTTGTTCTCCCGGTTCTTACCTTCATCTTAGACTTTTTCTATGGTTCTCTATGTATGTATATATATCCGTCTATTATTTTCTATTATGGGTTTTCTTCCCTTGCTGCTTAGAAAAAGTTTAACCGTACTTGTATATAGGGATAGGGCCGTTGATAAATGTAATTTAATAGAAGGTTTGACATATTCGATAATTACAACTAGCAACTCTACACAGCTATTCATTGTCTTCTTTCATCATCTTGCTACTCGACAAGTATTTTTTTCAAAGGCCATTGAAAAATATTCAAGGATGAAACTACATTATATTTCCCGGGTAGGGAAAAATGTCAAGCTCGATTTCTTCAGGTATGCACGATAATTTTGGCGGGAATATTGCAAATATCTACAAATTTTTCTGTTGGTTGTCTCTATCCCCTCATTTTATTATAAAACTGGATTTTTTTTAGCTTTTTATAACCGTCACGTAGAATATAACTAGCAAAAGTTTAACGTTCAATTTCCCTCAAATGGTATTTTTCACAGTAATATTTTTAGTCATCGACGTCAAAACAAGTTGACTGCCTTTTTTCTATATACTGGGCGGTCATAGTAGTTGCGAGTCACCAACTGCAAAGCTCATTTCTCAAGTGTCATTCCATCAACTGCTTAGATATTACCTCTAGTTAGCAGTTTTAGCCCTCTTGTTGATATTACTTCTAAAGATCTCCTTACCATTATAACCCGATATTATTATGCATCTTTTATTTTTAACCGTAGCTTTTTTCTCTTCATTTCCTCCTTCCCCTCTTGAAAAACCAAGAAAGGTGATGATGGCGGTGAAGTAGGGAGAAAAAAGAGAGTAAAAATATAATAGAGAAGCCTCTACAGAGAAAAAAGGGGTATTTATTATATATTGGCACGCATAACTTATGTATAAATAAGCTTTCTTGAAAGAGAGAGTCAAACTCCTCATCGCTCGCTCTCAGGTTTTCCTCCACCACTGTTACTACTGCCCTGCCAACAAAAAAGGAAGCAAGAGAGAGAGAGAGAGAGGGCCCATACGAAAGCAAGTCAAAAAGCTTGCACTTAAGAAGTTCCCTCTCGGAAGAAAAGAGAATAAAAGTGAACAAGAACAAGTGTATACATAACTTGGAACGATGAAGATGTTCACTCACTCACCCACCACCACCTCCTACCTTTCTCTTCACTTCTCTCTCTCTCTTCCTTTCTTTTCTCTGGCCTCTTGAGAACTATTTACTGAAAAGAGAACAAGATTTTCATCTTGCAGCAGCAACTAAATAGGATATAATACGTTCTCTACACCGCATCCCACACCGTCACTTGCTTTATACCCACCACTCTCACTACTTGAAAATATATATGCGTACATATATGTATTTTTTGTATTTTATACTCCTTTCCTCCACTCCCCACCACTTGAGTCCCTCCACTAAACTTTTTGCTCTGTTTTAGAGGTAAAAAAGGTAAAGAGGTAAGTTATACGACAAGCCAAGTACACACATACTATATTCTTCTGAGATTCCTGATTCTTGAGATTTTCCTGGAGAGAAGGTACAAACACAAAAAAAGGTAAGCATACAGGTATATACAAGCAAAATCCAGTATATAAGTTATACAGAGACTGTGTGTGCATTTTAATATAATATGCGGCAGATTCCTAATAAGTGATGTGTACATTTCCATTATATTGTTATCATTTTGTATGATCAGTAAGGGAGAAATAAGAAGAAGATGAAGGGAGGATACATATCAGCAAATAAAGAGAATAAGAAGAGAAAGACACGGGGTACTTTATATACCCCTACCCATCTTTTATTTACTAAAGAGTCCGCGAAGCACACCTTCTTGGTCGTCCTGTCTTAAGTAAGTACAAACGAGCTGAATACTTTTACGCAGCACGAACAAACGACTTGCAAGTTATCATAACTTTTTTTCTCTTCCAGAGATGAAGAAGAGAAAGGGGGGAGAGAAAGCAGGAGCGGGAAAGGTGGAAAATAGTTAAAGAAGTTGGTTTGGTTGTAGTAAAAGTGATCATGATGATCACGACGACGACGATGATGATGCAGTGGTGGCAGTCCTGGTGGTACAATATAGACTAGTGAAGTAGGTGTATAGGTGTTGGTGATGTGGAAGCTGTGCTGCTACTGCTGTTGCTGTGCTGATACCGTGGTAGATCATTGTGCTTCACTTGACTTAAACACGGTCTGGGTTGGAAGTGGAAAGACAGTGGGAGGTAGGGAGAGGAGTTGTTGGAAGGTGTAATAAAATAGATAAAAGGTTTAAGAAGAAAAAGAAGGAGAAGAAATAGACTCGACAGGGAAAAGGAAAGAAACAAGACTGGCACACAACTCAACACCTTTCTTGTTCAGGCGCTCAGGTTGCTCGAGAGATAATAATAATGGCACACAATACTTAGCTAATGGGAGCGAGAGAAAATGAATCTGAGGATGAAGGGAAAAGAAATTCTTCTTCTTATTATTACCATTATATAAATAGTACTATTGTGTGACCTAGCATATATCTTACTTTCTTCTCAGTATCTCTTACTGGATATAATTAAATATGGGTGTAGTATACGGCGACGACAAGGTACATATACACAATTAGGTAGGATATCACCTACGTAAATATAATCCCAAAAATGTTTTATGATGCACTCTTTTCCCCCTTTTCCTTTTTCAAGAGAATAAGTTGCTTTCTTTCTTGTCACGAGAGAAAGTCCTGATAAGAGCCGTTTCTTTAAGGGAAAAAGTTGTGTTCAGATTCCGGCGGGCGACTTGATGCTTTCTCTTAATTTTTACCATCTGGGGATATAATTAGGACGGGAATGTAATAAAAATGAAGGTGGATATGATGCTACTGATTTTAATGAAACAATTTGGCTTAGCGCTGCTGTTACTTGCGTCTCGACCATTTCATTTTATTGTAGGGACTAGATTTTTTCTTCCCTGTCGCAGTAGCAGCAGCAGCATTCTACACCAGCCCGGGTGTACTTAAAAGTTTGGTGGAGAGTGATACACTCTCTCTCTGGTGCTCACATGTTGACCATAAATACATTATGCATCTCTATTCCCTGTTCCCTCAGTGTACGTGTGTGTGTCTACCTTTCACAGAGAATACGACGGCGAGAGAGATTGTTGAGGTACTTTGCTGGTTCACTTCATCATTTTCACTTTTACAATTTTTCCTTTTTCCCCACCTACTCGCCTTCCTTTTAATTTACTTTCCACATTCCTGTGTATCACTTGAGAATCAACAAAAAAAGAACCTGCTTCCAGCCAACTTGCCGCCATCACCTTTTTTTCGTGCCATTTACAACCGGCGTACCCAACCGTCAATTGCACTCACAAACACCAAACACACTCTACTTTCACCGAAAAAAACCGGGGAAAACTTAGAAAAGCTTGAAGAGGGAGACAAACAATCAGAGACAGACAGATAGCGTATCGTACCAATTCGTAAAAATACATCAATTGCAGCCACATTTTTATTCTCTCTTTGCACACCGCCATCACTCGCTGACGACGACGAAAGTGGTACGTGTGTGCGGTAAAAGAGAACAAGACAAGATGAATTGATAAGGTTAAGTGAGCAAGAGGTTTTCCATTTGTTCAAAATAAGATGAAGGAGTAAACACTCACAAGAAAGCATTTCATATATGAACCCACACACACATCACCGCAGAGACAGCATCACAGGTGATCTCTGTATAAATACAGGGTAAGATAGAGAGAAAGAAAGAGACCGGCAGTTAGCTACATGTTCATAGACAGTTTTTTATACGAAAAAAGGTAATATGCATTACCTTTCGTACTTTTCCCTCTTTTCTTCCAATCTTCCCTTCTACTGATCTCCGCCCGTCGATCAGCTCCCATTGAATCGGTAAAAAGCTCAATCTCCCAATCCACTCATTCTCACATGCAAACCTTTTCATATACCACCCACATTCCCTACACATTTTGTCGGCGTACATTTCATCAAAACACTACAAACATCACCGCCGTTTATATTAAGTTAGACCTTCTCAAAAATGAGACGAGGGAAAGCTTCTCTCTGTCTGCAGGAAAAAAGGTATTTCAGCTTTTCCACCTTTTCTCTGTATATTTTTCTCTTATTCATTCTTACTCATCCTTATTTTATGCGGTAGCACCATGCGCGCCCCCAGAGCGTCCATACTCTTTTGTTGATGACGATGACTCTTACTCAAAACCGTATACTCTCCTCTTATTCATTGATAGACAGATAAAGATGAAGAGGAGGAAAAGAATAGGGAGAAAATGGAGGGGAAATTTTTGTACACAAGTCGGTCGGTAAATTTCTCCCCACGTCTGGCTATATATTTAGTCGTAACTCCAAACACCAAGTTATAAGTTATATACCTGCGCTACTAATATTGCTCATCACAGCTACCTCCCTACCAGCATGGCTGCCGTCACCGCGTGCACTGTAAAAGATGTTGATGATAAGCATCACCAGGAGGAGGAAACATCAACAACAGAAGAAAAAGGGAAACGGTGAGCGAGAAAACATGAGCATCCATCAAAAGATATAGCATCATCACCTTTTGTATTTGTACAATAAGCAGAGATACTGCTAGTGGGAAAGGAAAGTAGTAAAAAAGGACTAACGCAAATAAAAACACACGTTGTCGGTAAATCAATGAAAATACATCAGATCAGAGAGAAAGGAGGATGGATGATGTAGGGTAAAAGGTGAGCATAACAAAATGAAGTGAAAATACATACATATGGATGGAAACGTCAAACGGGTATATTGGATTTTTCTGAGGAAAGACCTGCCCAAAGCACGTTGCTTCGGTATATATTTTTTCGAGTTTTTTTTTAACGCGGCTTACGTCAAAGGAAAGAAAAACATGGAGAATGTGCGTTTGCATGGTGATACTCTTTTACCACCGCCGCACACACGCCACCTCAATTGAACAGAGTAATGATTATGGTGATGGTGGTACAGTGGTGTAATAATGGGGACGAGTGGGGATATATTGGGTGAACAAGATAAACGGATACCTGGTCACACTGGTCACAGAAGAGTATTACGGCTTGCCAATCACATACGACAACGTCGTTTCGTAGTTTGAGATGATGAGGAGAGAAGGACAAGGAGGATGATGGTTGTGGCACTTTTGTGTTATTAAATGTGCATGTGTAGCTGTACAAAGAAAAGGGGAAAATAAAATGGTTCAAGTGAAGATAAAGAAGAAAGGTGGCTGATAGGGTACAAATGCAGGGGGTGTACGTGTGTATGGGGGGAGGGGAAAGTCGGTCTTGGAGTATTCGCGGAAAAAGAGAAAATGGGGGAGACAAGGTGAAGTCGTTGTGTTGACGCAGTGGATACACAACGAAATAGTATATCAGAAAAGGATGTGATGTGTGAATGTGGGTGTGTGTGTGATTGTATATGTGAAAGTGACTGAATCTATCTGTCTATTCATCTATTGGTATAAACAGCTAGTTTCTCTCTGACTCCAAAGACCGCACCGTAATAGTAGGTGGGACATGTCAGGTGTACTAAATGGAAATGGAGAAAGGTGTTGCGTTCCAGGGCTACTGCTGTTTGGCATATCATATAGGAGATAGGAGACACACTCACACAAACAGACCGAAACTACTGTAATGGTGATGGTGATGGGAATAGGAAACGACTGCCGCTTCTTCGAAAAGGCTATAAGGTAGGCAGGGAAAAAATGTTGGCGAGAATGTAATATTGCTGGAGATGATGTGAAGAAAGAAAGCGAGAGAGAGAGAGAGAGAGAGAGAGAGAAGAGAAAAAAGCAACTCATACCTTAAAGGTACGTGTGCAGGCAAAGGTACACAAAAAAAGAAGTGATGATTTCACGAATGATGCTGATTCATGCTCTTTTCCTGTTGGCTGTCTTTTTTACCAGAGCGAGTGACGGAGAGAGTGAAACGAGAGAGAGTAAAAAGAAGAACAACACGAACAGCAAAACTGATGTTGATGTCAGATCACTCGACTCTTCACTCACACTCAAGCACAATCAGCGAAGGTGTATGGTAAGGAACAAGGTAGTATAATGGTAATAACAATAATAATAATAATAATAATAATGCACATTTTTCTATATCTATCCACCTTTCTTTTCTGATGGGAATGCTTCCAGAGAGAGAGAGAAAGCAGGTAAAAATAATAGAAAAGTTTGTCCGTACAAGTACGTGAAGCAATGCTTGCCGCCGTCAGCACTTTTACTCTACCCATACATTTTTTTCTCTATTTTACAGAGGAAATCTCCCACAAATACTCAGAGTGAACACTCAACAAAACCCGTTTAGGAGAGGAAGGCCCATTCAATGAAAGAGAGAGAGAGAGAGAGATCTTTCACTACGACTACTACTACATAATATTCTAAAAGGGAATGTTTGTAGGTAAAAAGGAGAGAAAAGGGAAGAAAGAAAAGAGTGAGTAGGTACGAGCTTCTTTTTTTCAGAAAAAAACTGCTCACTTTTCTCGCCTGAAATATAGATACGGGAGAGAGAAAAGGCACGCAACTTGCACACAACACACCTTTTCCTTTTCACCTTTTGCCTTCCCCCTCACACACCACAACGACGATCATCATCATCCCATTTTCTTCCTTTTCACCTTTTTATCTGCTGCTCTGCAGTTTCTTTCTTTGGGCTCTCTCTCTCTTTGTCGGTATTATTATATGCATATAAAAATTCTTCCTTGGAGAACTAGAAAGGCGAACAAAAATCATTCTTTTTTCCTCTTTTCTTTCTCTTCTTTTCTCTCTCGCCTCATGTCTGACAAACTGTTTTCAACAACCAAAACAGCCGTTTCCCACTTCCATATAGAAAAAAGCACCGTACGGTACTTCACCACCTTTACTACTGCAGTCATCCATCCGTTCAACCATTTTCCTCCAAATCTACTTGAACATCATGAACACATGTAGTAGTGTCTATGCCTACACAACTGTCTATACGGTTATGGGTGCCTTTTTCTCTCTCTAACTGTTTAAGTGTATAGTGGGTCTACGCATGGATGGATGCCTATGTACATAAACCGTGCTTTTTCCCGTGCATGATGCAGCACAGCCACTGAGCCATTGAAGCACATGACGATGACGACGACGATCTTGATGCCGTTGCTGATATTATGATACCTTATATATTTATATACACCTTTTCATAAATATAAGCCTTCTTACTTTCTTTCTCCCGGGATGTCACAAAGCGATATCGCTATTTTCTTGAGGTGGTGATCATTTTCTCGCGCTCGGCCTCTGACATAAACTTTAGTGTTTAGCAAGGCGTGCCAAGCAGCCATGAAAATGGATCAAAATTTCCCCTTGTACTTGATGAATGAACAAACAGGTGTATACGACGTTCCATTTACATACATTGCCTCGTTTTTGTGTCGCTTTGAATTCCCATCTTTTTCTTCCATTTTCAAAATGCTTTCTACATTACGTGCGTTTTCTGCAAAGTATTCAGCACTTCAAAGGTATTCCTTGATTACAATAATTATTGGCTAGATGGGCTGTCCTTTAGAGAAACGCCAAAATTATCCCTACAATCAGCAGTACGTGCGCCAGGTAATTCAGATAAATACATATAAGCCAACAGTATGTGCTAATGACGCCAAAGATTTTTTTATGAGGGGAAAAGGCGTGCATGACGAATTTCTCTGTGCTGTATTATAGGCTACGTTAGTGGCAAGTATTGATTCTTTTCAAAGCTGTCGTCGTTGATATGCTAGAAATGCTGCTGAAAAAGCGTGCATGACGAATTTCTCTGTGCTGTATTATAGGCTACGTTAGTGGCAAGTATTGATTCTTTTCAAAGCTGTCGTCGTTGATATGCTAGAAATGCTGCTGGCTTGGCAAGAAAAAGCTTTCTCCCCCATGATGAAACGACGAGAAACCAGGGAATTTTCACGTCATGGCCGTCATCATCCGCCATGGTGGTGATCATTCGGTATGGCGGCAACAGCAGCAGAGGGCTGGTATAAATGTACAACGGTATGTATGCATATTTTCAACTCTGGTGCTTATATACCGCAGATAAGGTTTACCTTTGCCGTATCATTCCCTCTGTGATCATCGTATCGTAAGATGAGGAGAAAAGCAATATGAAATGAAGACTACCAACGGACGAGTGGTTTGATGAAAGGGATAGATGACTGACTCGATGGACAGGGAAAAAGGATGATTATGATGAAATGCCTGTGCAAATCAAGCTAGTTATATGCATGCATGGTGCTTTACACGGAGCAAATGTACATTTTGAACGAGTGGTTTTACTGCTGGCCGGGTATTTTCATGCAGGTATGCATTCATGAGCGTCATTATTATACGGAGAAAAACAAGCAGTGTGAAGGGGTGCCTTATAATACGCTTTGTGTGTGATGGCAACCTCACCTTTCCTCTTTGCTGGGTGTGTTCTGACAGAGTGAATAACGGATTTCCTGTGTCTCGCTCTCAAAATAATTTTGGAGGTAAGGCGGGTGTGTGTGTGAGGTTGCGGGGGAAAGTAGTAAAAGGTGTGCGGAAAACACGAATTGTATATATGTAGTCGTGGTGGAGAAAGTAGAGAGCGGCAGCAGGTTAGACATCATATGGACAGCCGTCATACATACATTGAATTATTTTAGAGGAAAAGGACGGAAACG
The DNA here is from genome assembly GCA_027744295.1 of Callyntrura guangdongensis. Classification (NCBI taxonomy): domain Eukaryota; kingdom Metazoa; phylum Arthropoda; class Collembola; order Entomobryomorpha; family Paronellidae; genus Callyntrura; species Callyntrura guangdongensis. The sequence goes on along the minus strand of JAHZNB010002771.1, from coordinate 4,864 downwards.
AAAAAGTGGTTTGAAATGGTCCATCTCTCTCTCTCTCTTCACTTGACTACATCAAAACTCATCCAACTTTTCCCCCGTTTCACGTTGATGTACATATGTTACCTGCCGCCACTGAAACAATACATGACGGCATTGGTAGCGGCTGTGGTTGTTCCAGCGGAAACTACACGGTAGTAGGATACCATCACCGCTGCTACCACACACACAGCGACAGCGAGCGTGGCTAATTTCGTTGTTGGGAGTTTCAGAGAAGAGCACGTACAGATGGAGAGAGACAGAGAGAGAGAGAGAATGAAAAACTTTAAACACCTACACACACGGGATGCGCTTGTTTTCCCAATCATTTAGAGAGTAAATGTAGTTCTTCCTGACTCTCACCTTTTATACGAAGACAGGAATAAATTGTGTTAAAATCATGTAGAGACGATTCCTTTGTGGAATTCCTAATTTCACTTCTCCTTCAGAGAGGTATCGTCTTGTAACCGTCATCCTTGTCATCATCGTCGGTGCTGGTAGGTAGCGTCTTCTTTCACCGCTCTCGTCATTGTGAAATGAAATATACGCAAAATTATGCAAGTATTCAGACACGCATTTTCTTACTCGTGTTGTCTTAATGACGGTGGAAACAAACGACAACAAACTAAGGTGACATGCGGCAGATGGACAGCCACATAAATAATATTTCCCCCGAAAGTCATTCTTATTTTACCTGTATTTGAGATATTGTGCAAAATTTTCTGTAAGTAAATTTAAAGACAAATGTGGAGTTTAGAAAGTTGCGTTTAAATTTACGTAATGCAACCTTTCATGGTGGGTTATCTCTATCACTGCCCTACTCGAGTACTGGTCACATGTCACACGAATTGTCGAATACATCATTGGAAAAAGACGGATTAGTTGACAATAAATTTATTTTTTTGAATACCACTTACACAAATCAGGAAAGGTGGTAACAAACGTGGTACCTAATGTCCATGGCCTATGGACTGTCTATATGAATACCCTCACGTGCGTTCCCGACTCTGCGAAGCATGCAATGCACGCTTGGCAATAAATGATTATTCCTCTGAGGAAACATGCCTGTCGGCAAAGTATGTATTGATGATGAGATAAGAAAAAACGAGTAGGATAGCTTGGTTAACGACACGGCCAGCGAGAGAGAGTGAACCATACCGGTTGAGTGAACAAATCAGAGTTGGTCGGCTGGAAAACGAATAAGTATGGAAAGGTGGGAGTTGCACTGTTGTCGAGTAGAAAAGCTGATGATGAGAAGGGGGAAATTTTTGGATGGAAAATACCTTTGAATAAGGAACAATCCACCTTTCTAACCAATATAACGATTCGGGTACTCAGTACACTACACATACACATATAGTCCCTCACAACAAGCTCTACCTTTTTAGAGGACAAAACTCCCCAATCTTTGCCCAGCATGATTAGTCATAGTCATGTTAGACTTTGGTGATCATCGGAAGTAAAGAAATGGGAGCCGTGGCTGTACAATATTGGAACGTGGTTTGGATTCCATATACATAGGTATACATAGAATTTTGAATGTGGGGAAGGGGAAGACGACAAGGATGATAATCGAGTTGCTGGAGATAGTAAAAGCCCCTGCCAATAATAATAATAATAATAACCACATCACAGGAAATCTGAACGGATGGACGAATCAAAGAACGAGCCGAGGGTTTTTTGAAAAATGGAGAAAACTTTTTAAGCTTTACGGCGCGGGAACGGCAACACAACTAATATCTAATACAAATACGCGCGACGTGTACAGCTTTATATATATGGAAGGCATGTGTACAATTTGGGGACGTCCGTCGTGTGTCAACGTCAATCTCGCCGTTTTTGTTATCTTTTGATGCACGCAAAATGATTCATTTTATGACAACAAGCCAGGACTATAATAGGCTATATGTCTACATGTACATAGGTACATGTATATATCTCGACTTTAATAATCACTTCCAACTTTTGAGAATAAAAGAAGTGGAAAATCATAAATTTCGTTTTTGTTTCGAAAAATAACCGTTAGAGAATGCCAAAGTGAGTTTATATTATTTTCAGAGTTGAAACTTTGTTTGGAGAAAAACTGCAACACTAAAAAGTTTCGTTGGACAATCAAAAGTTTTGATCTGAGAGTTTTACTATCCACTGAATGAAAAAAAAACCTGAATTTTTTTCAGATAAAAAAAAACTGGACAAAAAAGTGACTGATGGGGAATGAACGCCGCATACTTGAACCGACAAGGAATAAAAATAAATGTAAACGAGGGAACGTGTACATTTGGGAAAGGAAAATGGGAGGACGCTCCTACATAAAATTGATACGTTGTACTTGTTCCATAGCAATACAACAAGGAAAACCGGCAAACTAGACAATTTACTAGAGGGTACACGAGAGAGAGAGAGAAAAAAACTCCACACGTATACCATTTTGCGTGGACAATGCATCCAACCAAAAAAATAATCTACGATTCATCTTCCATCACACAAGTGGAAATGCACCGAGTCTTTCCTGATTTACCTAAAGTAAACGAGACAAGCGAGCTTCCAGAGAGAGAGAGAAAGAGGGAAGGGATGAAAAGGTGGTTCGTGCTGGCGGGTTGGGGGAAGGAAAAAAAGTTTTGTTAGATTTTCCCCATTATATTTTATTTCCCTGCTTGTTTTGCCCGTCTACACGTACATTTTTGTAATATGCAACCATAATATTCACTCTGTCGTCCTCCAATCCAATCTAACCAATTGCTGTATTTTTTGCTTCTGTCACCTTGCTCCTCTTTTTCTCCTATTTCCAGCTAATATATTTCCATGTTGTTCCACTTTTATCCTTATACTTTCACAATCAGTCGTGGTCTCCCCAAGGAATCCATTAAACGGGCATGTACAATCAACGACAACCATGCCCTAGTGCATATGTATATCTACTATCTCTCTGGACGTCCCTATAGCCTATATGTATTCATAGGTGGACTGCGTAACTGTACAAGTTAAAATTCCCCCACCTTTTCCCTCTCGTCATCATCATCATCATCACCACCATCATCCCCGTCGCATTGCCCATCTTTGTATCTTTCAGCCGTGTTCACTTTTTTGTCTTTTGTTAAGCGAAATAAAACATCGGCTTCATCCATACATATCACACATCACAAGTAGCAGCAGAGGAGTGTGTTATTCCTTTGAAAAGCTGTATCTCTCTACCCGTTTTGTGGCTTTCCATGCTCGACAACTTTCATTCATATCTACCGTATACATATAAGGACGCGGGCACGTATACATTCATTCCGCTCAAAAACTTCACTTCCGACACTCATCTGACGCGGCTTCTCTCTCTCTCTCTCTCTTCCTCTCTCCCCGCTTTTCCCTTCAATAATCTTCTCCCTGAACAACTTTTCTCTTTTGTGAAATGAATGAATCAAGCACAACGGATGAATCTTTACCTTTTCCCCTGTTGTGTCCGCTGCTGATCGTGAAGCTTCATATCTTTCCTCAGAAAAAATCTATGTATACACACGCGAGATAGTAGTCATATTAGTTTAGCCGCTTCCCATTATAGATAGTTAAAATAAAGTGTTTGCAACTTGAAAATGGACTGGATGGGAAAAATGCCACTAAAAAAGAGGGTCAGCAGAAATGGCAACCTCACCATGAAAAGTGATGGTGGCTGACTGACAATGCTGACAATCCCTCCCTGCGATGATGCTGCTGCTGCTGCTGTTGCTGTTGACCAAAAATAGAAAAACCGCCCCTGTCTTTTCTCTCCTGTTAGTTGTTACAATTCTTCATACGAAACAGCACTCAACCAAAAACCTTGCTTACGAATTATACAAGTAGGTACGTCGTTTTAGTTATTTTAGATGCACACTCTCATTCAATGTTGTTGTATTTCATGTTTTTATGTTGACTGCACACACACACACACACCACCTCATCTTTTTCCACCGTTGATGGAAAATTTCCGAGAGAGAAAAATAATATACTTTATACGAACCATCTCGTATTTTCTTCCATTTTGATTTTCCCCTTACAATCTTCCACAACCGTAGTAGTATACATACATACAGAGGTGTGTGTGTATTCATCTTTAGAGGTATAACGTTCACACATACAGTTATATACACCACACACACTTGGTTTTCTCTTTCATCGGATTTTCCCTCCTCCTGTCTGTCTGATTGTGTGTGTGAGAGGAGAGAGCTTCTGCTTGGCTCCTCTGCATGCGACTGTTTCTTAATACCATTATTATTCTGAGCACATCACTAACTATTCCATTCCAATTATCTCGCCCTTTGCTTCCCTTCAACATGAAAATCTTGTACTCAACACCACTCCTCCTAATTCCAATACAATGCGGACGCTTTTGTTCGTCATGTGTCTTGTGCTGCCGTGTTCGGTCACCTTTTCTACATGACACGGCAGGAGCATGATAAGGGCCATAAAATTATATACATATTTTAGATAACTTGCAAGCTTAATGGTGCTGGTGGTGTATGTATATACCCGCTTTTCCTATTTTCTGTAAGAATCCCCCTATTTCTCCTGCTCTACATGGCCTACTACTATTATTATTATTTTAAGATTCACTGAGCCAAAAAACTATTTTACCTCTCATCTTTCATCGGGGTCACGCTGGTCATTATCAGCATCAACACGCGTACTTGTACAAACCAAGAAAATGTGTGCAACTTCTTGCCGTTCTACCTTCCAAACAACATCTCTCCTAAAAGGTAAAACAAGGAAAATGTTCGCCAGGTTCTTAAGAAATGACGAGGATGATGATGACAAGTCTCTCGACCAGTATAGTATTTCGTTTAACTTATTTTCTAATTCCTCGGTCTACAACCATTGCCGTTGTCAG
>JAHZNB010002770.1:0-17316 GCA_027744295.1 Callyntrura guangdongensis | reverse complement strand
AATGCGAAAAAAAACATCATCAAGCAAAAGAAACTGAAATGAATACCCGTGAAATGCACATAAACTTCAATAAACCTGATTTGCTTGTATTTTGTGGTTTTTTTTTTGTTTTTTCTTGTGTCTCCTCCTCATCACCGTCTTTATTGTCCGGTTGTGTTGTAATAATTTAATGAGTTCCTGGCTTTTCCTTCTCTCCCTGCTAAAACAACAGTCTTGTAAATTTAATAATAAAACAACTTGCAATTCTTGCATTAAATTTCCCATCCCCCTCCCTTGTCGCCCGATCATCATCATCCCGTTTGCCTTGTCAGCTTGTTTTGGCAGACACACCGATTTAGCAATCAAATTTTTTAAACACAAAAAAAAAATTTTTTTGTGTTTATGCACAAGAATGATGTCTCTCTGCCTCGCATAAACTGACATAATGCATGTATCATGTCATTATGCAGCAATGTACACACATAATCAAAATTCTAATGCACAAGCTGTCTCCCTCTCTCTCTCTCTTATTTTTTCCATGTAGCGTGGTCCATTTTTGCCCGTAACTATTGCCAGTCACCAATCAGGATCCGAAAAAAAATTGATTCGCCTCTAAAACTACCTATTCTTCTTTTCTTTTACATTTTCCTTAAATCAAATCTGTCTCTCTGCAGGTTTTTTTTATTTCAACATTTTTTCCCCTGCATGGTTTTCGTTTTTTGTTTAAATTCGATTTCTTTCCTGCTTCGTTTTACATTCCAAATAACAATCCGTTGTTGTCGAAGCAGAAAAAAATGTTTTTGTCGTGAGTTTAACAATAACCCTCTTTATATAACATACAAATACTCGTACTATTCTTACTATTACATCTTATTATATATGCGCATATATATATGCAGTAGGTGGTAGGCATATTATTGGCATATTCACGATGATGATGATATTCACATTTCTGTGTGTGCATTCTCATCAAATATCGTTATCATCATTGGCATCATCATCGTCGTCATCTAACGTTGTCTTTCACGAAGAGAAATAAGATTGTGATGATAGGAGTAGTCGACTCGGAGGAAAAGAATGTTGCGGTGCACATAGCTTGTCGATGATGTTGCTATTTTACTGCTTGTTTCTTCAGGATCAATTACATGAACCTGATCAACATCAACAGCAGCGTGGTCAACGGTGGTGAATGGTTCTTTACAGGTGGTGTGTGGGGAAGGAGTGAAATAAAGTGAAATGAAACTAAGAGGGAAAAACCAGAGAGAGAGAGAGACCGTCGTCGATTGAAATAACGAATCAAGCGTTTTTTTCGTCTCCGTCTTTTTTGCACTTCAGTTCAATTTCGTCGGTCAAAGACAATAAGAAGAAGAGATGTGAGGAATAAAACATCATTACTTTTTTCTTCATTTCAACCCGTCTTGCCTTTCCTGGTCAATCTATCATCATCATCCCCCTCCCCCCTCTCTCCCTTTTTGTGTCTTCTCTTCTCCCTCTCGTTTTCATGTTGCAAATTAGCGTATTGAAAGTTCTTTTTTTAAAGTTCGCTTTTCCTTTCCGCGATTCAACAGTCAAAGAGAATAGTCGTTAATAATATCATTGATGATGCTGTTTTGTTTTGCCTGACTTTGCATCATCATCATCACCAGGTGCTGAGTGTATGCAAAGAGGAAAGTATCCTTGTTTCACCCTCTCCGCATCTTGCTAATTCATTGTTGGTCGGCTCGGCTGGCTGCGAAAATATAAAACCTCCTACAAGTTTATAATAATAACATTAGATTATATTTTGCTTTTACTCGACATCCCCAAAACCTAACCACCAGCTGTCATCTCATTAAATCAGGAGGGAAATAAAGAACAGGGAGATGTTAATAAAGCTTTTACTTCAGAAATATTTTAAAAATTTAAGCAATACAGAAAAGTGTATTATTTGCTTGATGTTTATTTCTCATGATAGGGACGAACGCTTAAACCGTTATTGATTTATTTTTAACTTTTCTTATATTTTCGGCGACACTCAAAATATTCTTTACAGGTAAATACAAGTAATTGGTAGAAGATTTTTCATGAGACGTTGGAATTTCAGTTACAATTAGATTTTTTGGCTGCCTAAAAAAGGATGTTGTGTTGTAACCGTCTCTTGTGTATTGGTTACATCTTTTTTCTCCATTGCATATTCAAACTTGAAAAGAACATTTAACACTTTTTATTATCATGTGAGAATTATTAAAAGAAAGAGATAGTTGATCTTTTGGCATTTTGCACCGGTTGCAATTTGTTGTGAACTTCATCATCATTCTTCTCTCTCTGTAGTTGAAGTTGAAAGGGGAGATATCTATACAACGAACGGGAATAATTGTAAAAGAGCAAGTGGGAAGCTGTAATAAACATCAGCAAAAAAACAAAATGAAAAAATGCAACAGCTATAAAATATCAACTGCATATTCTTGTAAAAGATAAATAACGCAGTTAATAAAGGTTGCAGTCAAAAGAAGAAGGAAGAAGTCAGCACAGAGAGAGAGAGAGAGAGACGAGAACTGCATCATTAGAAGGAAAGCATATTTTCAGATCATATTACGGAGAGCTCTTGTTTTTTTATAGTTTTGCTGGGGTGTAATACCTGCTGGCAAAAGAAACTGTACTCTCGACGCCGGCCAATAATGCAAGGCCCCTGATCCTGTGATCGCCGTTTTCATCTCCTCTCTCTCTACCTCTCTCTATGAAGAAGAAATAGTATATCACGATCAAAAACTGTTGTTTTTTTGTATCTTGTCGGCCGGCACTACCACCGTCAATACTATTTCTATGATACTATAACTACTACTAGCCAACGTGAGAGAGTACCAACTACTTGTACTCCACCGGCAGCAATTACTTTTTTTCGTCGACGACGACCTACCACCACCACCACCAAGTCGTTTTGTAGAGACACACTTCACGTTGGCGTTCACAGAGATTCAAAAAGCCTCGCTTGTTTCGCTTTTATTTTTTGTACTTGTCTCTCCCTCCTCTCCCCATGTGTATAATTTATGAGCCTCCGTGAAAAATGGATGACACGATGACAGTCATGGCCAAGCCAAAGCTGTAAAAAGAAAAAAGAGCCGATTATTGCCGTGTTGTTTTTCGCTAATAATAATTTGTCAAGATTGAAAAGATAATACGCAAAGAGTCGAATATATACACGCATCGTTTACGCTGTGATCGCTCTCTCAGACAGGCATTAGAGAGAGAGAGAGAGAGAGAGAGAGGTCAGGTCACGCAAAAGAAGATAATCTTAACAACAAAATTGTCGGTGATGACGACAAATGCACAAGAGTATATGAAGAACCGCAGAAAAAATCCATATAGTACTCTTTTGTTGGGTACATTTGACATTTTTGTTGTTCTTCTCAAAGGAAAAAAATTATGACAGATCACCCGGCGTTGTTGATCAGCAGAGAAGGGCATGCCAAGATGTCTCTATATTTTCTCCCTAGTTGGAAGACACAGCGAAAGGGCACAAAAAATGATGATGATAAATGACGATTGAAAACTGAGATGAATTCCCTCGTCAACTCCACAACTTTTTTTTGCTAATGGAAGCATTTCCGTTGATGACACTGTTTTATTCAGTGGCGTGGCGTGGCTCTCCTCCTAATTGTTTCTCTTATACAAGAATGCAAATAATTTTATAGGAATTTTATTGGCCTCTCTCAACTTTTAATGATAATGATACACTGCTGTATTATAGTTAGTTAGTAGCAGTGTTGCTGTCGTAAAAGGGAACATCATAAAAATATTTTTGACGTGGTATGCAGTATGCACACACACACAAGACATCCCTATTTGAACAAGCTGTTGCTGACATTTTTAAAAGCTCATTATCCTGTCATTTAAAATGGCTCGTTGGACGGCAATCCTGCTGATAGGGTGAACGGCAGGCAATTAATAATTTTTTTCTGTCTATGTGATACTAACTATTCGTTTCGCAGTGTATGTACACAGCTTACACTTGGATGACATTCTATAATATTCATTCATACATGTCACCTATTTCTTCATAGTACTTTCATTACTGTTGACCGATAAAAAAATGTATTGAACATTTGAAGAAACGTTTTTATATAATTAAAGATATTGATGGTCTAATATATCACGTTAGGCAGTTTTTTGTATAATAAATAGGTAACCTGCCTGCACAACAACAGCGTGCAAAAAATACACACACACAGACACTTGCACACTCTCTCCTTCTCCTTGTGAGTGGCGAGAGGAGTTAAGGTAGTCAGACCTCAGACGGTTGTTGTGCTGGGCATGACATGATGATTAGTTATAGTTTCAAATGGTTACCCCTTGTGGGTATTTGATTTTTCTTGCCTTTTTATACCTATGCTGTGAGGACTTTTTTAAAAGACATACCACGTCAGAGGATTTAACTGTTTAACGGATATGTAATGATGATGACGATGATGATGATGGCAGCGATTGTTGTAAGGATTGTATCATTTCTTCTTGTTATATATGTATACCGTAAATTTGCTAATAAGCGCCTGGGCGTTTGTTCAAACCATTTTAATTTAATCAAAACTTTTAATTAGAGAATTTACGGTATGTATATTTTTATCCACTCACTGGGATATATTTACCATTTTATTTGCGCAGAAGGAACGTGATGACAAGAAGGATATTTTTACGACGACGATGAGGATGATGATGATGACGAGAGTGTTATTATTACTGCTATTACTACCCATCACGGTGGTGTTTTGTTAACTTATTATCTTTCTCATTACAAGTTTTACCGAGTACGAAAGATAGTTGATATCGAAAAGGATATTGTTCGAAACCAGACGGTATATATGTTATTTTATACAGTAGAAATTGATTCGATCATTAGAGATCCATATGTCACCCCAACATCATTTATCATTCTTCTCTCGCTCGCTCATTCACTCTAAAAGTTGATTTCACTTTCATTACTAATTAATTGATTAATTGATAACAAAATATCAATTGCTCTGTGTGTGTGTCGGTAAAAAAAATATACCAACATCATCAAGTCAAACTAAAGCGATTTATTTTAATTATCTATTTGTTTTTTTTCTCTTCACAGGGCCAGCACGGATCAAATGTACATGCGAATGTCGGGTAAGTTTATTACTTTATCATCATCACGTTTTTATACAGACGAACTACATGTCTCACACTCTATCAGTTATATGCATAATATGCTGTAATACTACTGTTTTTTTACCGCGATAAAAAAATAAATGGTTAGTTTTTTGATGAGTTTCTAAAAGTGTTGCTTTAATGTTTGCAATTTGTAGAAAGTCTTCCTTGTTTAGCTAGAGTGGCATTTGATACGCGCCACAAAAAATCTACATTTCAGCATTGTACACTTAATACACACACGCATCCTTTATTGTTTAGCACCTAATTTGTCCTGTAACAAAAATGAAATGTTTCTCGACCTAACATCTCTCTCTCCACACAAACCGCACTACTACTGATGATGATGTCTTTGTATGGCTAAACAATTTCTCAAGTGTCATTTTAAAACTGAAATTTATATTCCTGCGTGGCAATAGTCGCAGTTTGATTGATATGCTTGAATAGATGACAAAAAGAAGCGCTGCGTTTACAAGCAGCACGTTTTTTTAACAGATCGTTTGGAACAAAACTCAGCCCTGCCTAAGTATATTTACCCCCACACGTTCTATAGAACAACAAGTAAACCACTTTTTTTTATGGAGGATAAATATTTTTTGTGTTCGTTTTCCCGCCCCAGCGGTAGTTTTGCTATACTTTGTCTAAATGTTTCTCTCTTTTTATCACAAACAAATAATAACCGTTTGAACGTGCTTACAATTTTTACCTCTCTGACTGCCTATGTGAGTGATTAGTTGATTATTACTACACACATATCTACACACACATTATATTACCTTGTGAGAGGGACGACGACGGGCGTCCACGTCGTCCGTCCACACACACAAACAAACATAATGGATATTTCATGGACCTCGATTAAAATTAATGTTTCTTTTTTTCCTTCCCTTTATCCTTGAACCTATAAAACTGTTAAAAATATTGAATTGTTTTGGCGGTGCCTACCTAAACCCAGTGCCTATATGTGTGTGGAAAAGGAAAAAAACACAAAGTCGTTTTGCTAGATTGTTTTTAGTGTAACAAGTGCGTAAATTGGTAATGTAAATAAAAAAACCGTGTGTGTGCGTACCCCTTTTTCTTGTGCACCTTCACCTTCTCTCTCACTTTCTGATTGTAAGTCAGTCTGACGACGAGAGAGAGAGAGAGAGATGAGAGATGAAACCGAAAATTGAACTAGACAGATCGCTGCTCAGCCAGCAGAGATGTTAACGCTTTTGTTATATGAGAGCCATGAGGTACCTTTGGTGTTACAGGTACCAAAGCGCGGGGCACACTTTTACAAGCTTTCTTATACGCCATCATTATGTTTTTTTTAAACAGTATAAATATATCCTACACTGCACGCTGGCATCATTATTGAAGAAAGGTTGATAATTTTTTAATGATACGTTTCCACCCTCTCTTGAAAATAAAACTCCTTTTGATAATGCTAACGAATAGGTATCTAAACTGTCTACCCACCTCTCTTGCACAAAATAGACGAATGTAGGATATTAGTAAAATAGGGACTTACTCAGAGAGTTATCCTCTGACGAGAGATGATAGTGATGATGATGGTACATATAAATGTTATGGAAGTTGATTAGATGATGTCTCTACCGTCATCATCATCATCATCATCAACGCTCGGCACCTTTTACCGCGTCTGTAAACAATTAAACTGTCCTGGGCTGGGTTTCTTTTGTCCTCCAAAAAAAATAAAAAGTAAAATTGATTTTTTTTTCTCTTATCTTTATTTTTTAATAAGAGCATTGCCTTGTTTTTCTCTGCTAAATTGAGAGAGGGGTAGCCTGAAAAAGCAAAAAAAAATCAAGATGCACCATTTTATAGCCTGGCCATAAAAACAGCAAAAAAACTTACAAGTACATTTTCTTCTAGCTACACACACACCATGATTATGATTGACTGTGAGTCTCTCTGTAATACTTATTATTAGTATACCTATATCATCAGCAGCACTCAGCAGGCATGCTTCTTAATGCTACATCTCTGCGGAAAGTGGCTTTTAGACGAAATTTCCATCGTTTTTAGGAAGACATAATTACAACCTACTTGGACAACCCATTCATCACCAGGATCATCATCATCATTAAATTCCATATTGAACCAACACACGAAGTTATTGTGTGCGGTACCATTTTGAGTGGTACCACTTTAGACATACCCTCCTTTGATGACGATAATAACGGCATGATGCGTCATATTACAACTAATGGAAAGAAAATTTACTTATTTAAACTTTTGGTGTGTGCATCATGGTATACTATACGTTGCTGCTTGTGCTGTTGTGCTACAAAACAAAACGGAATGATGATGACACAAGCATCAGTAACAAATTGAAGGTTTCAGTGACACTGTCAAGTAATTTGTGTAAATATTTACACATTTCAAAGAGACCTTCATATGCAGATTACCTTTTAACTGTCGATATTTATCTTTTTTGCCAACACACATCTCATATCTCTCTCAAAATATAATCTGCATTTTTGCCATATGCAAATTGTTCGGTGCACAAAAAAGGTGCTCAAAGACAGGTACCAACGGAGATTTTTTTGCACAAGAGTGACAATCATCGCAAAAAATGGCAAATCGTCCTAATCTTCCTCAACAGTTAAAATGCAGACTCCCTCCCGATTGAGTCTGCGCGCACACACCAGAGGTAAAAGGACTTTAAAGATGAAGACAAGTCAAAGCCCCATAAAACACACACGCACACACTTCACATACATCCACGACAATTAAGATATTATAGCGAGAAGTAAGAACACCAATAATAACAGGTAATAATGGTGACAATAGTTGAAAATGGCAAGTAGACAATAATAAGCGCTCAGTGAAGATGTAAAACTAGGCAGAATAATTTTTCCATTGCAAACAGAAAATTATAAGTATATAACAGGTAATAATGGCGACAATAGTTGAAAATGGCAAGTAGACAATAATAAGCGCTCAGTGAAGATGTAAAACTAGGCAGAATAATTTTTCCATTGCAAACAGAAAATTATAAGTACTGTATTGCTTACCAAAGCGCTACTCGCGCAAGGCGAAAAAATGGAAATTTGTTGGCAGGTGACAAGGTAGAAAAGCACACACATGTGTGCACATACTAAGCCTCATCATTGTTGTGGTCATTGTCAATTTTTTTTGCAAAGTATCTGTCTATATATCTTTGTCCACTGAAGCAGAAAAGAATTACAGTAAGTCACCCCGCGATATTGAGGCTGACGACGACGACAGCAGCAACAACGGTGATGATGATGATGCAGTGTGACGGTATCTCGCGAAAATAGTCGCAAAAGAGTGCAATACAAGCTGCCATTATTATAATTCGCCGTGTCATGCATAAATTGTGTTGGTGGTCACTGGTCAATCATTATTATGCATTTATTAGCAATGATGTCATGTCATGAGCTTAAACAGTCATTCATTGTTACTTTTTTTGCTCCCCACTACCAACCCCACCACCAATCACCATCACCGCCAATGCAAACTGCAATAAAACGACTTTTTAACTGATCTCTTTTCTGCGCTGCACACACACACACACATACTGGCGCACTGAATAATAATAATATGTGATGCAGCCACGAACAAAAAGCGCAGTCATTTCTACTTGGCGATGCACATCAGTAACAAGTGATGTGTAGTTGATTCAATGTGCTATTATATTATGGATCGTCATAATAGTTACCGTCATCATCATCATCATCCCCAGCATTTTAGGGATATATGGCGTATCCACTTGAATCTATGAAGCTGTGTGTAAAATGGTCCTTATTACTACCACTCACGGAAAACACAAGCCTACCCACATACATTACTGCTGCCATAGTAGAACAGAAAACTTTTTCAACGGCCACCACCACCGGAATGGTGTCACCCTCCATATTTGTCTGACAATCGTGTTGTTGCGGTGGTGGTTTGCTTAAGTAAAATGGACAGGCAGGCAGAGAGAGAGAGAGAGAGAGGAGAGAGGGGGAACAGTCGGAGGAGAGTACTTACTCAAGTACCTATATATTTTTAAGAGTGGCTGTATCACAAGTTCATAAGTGACATGTGTTTGCAAAAGTCAACAAGGTGGCAGTTTAGAAGGCGTATTATAATGTAGGAACATGGACATCATAATTAACTTCGCTCCGCAGCACTGACTAGTGGTGAGACACGAGTGATAGTGTAGTGTATGCAAAAGGATGTTTACTGATGATGATGACTGACTTACTTTTTTTCTGCTTGAGCATCTCTCTGAGCATATCGGTGGTCACAAAAAAGTAGCATCACTACAGACTACAGTACAGTAGTGTATTTGCATGTAGACAATGTTTAATTGTTTGCTCAATTTTGGAGATCAATAGTGCTTACAAAATGCTAATAAAGTAATAATAATATTAGTGTTTGAGACACACACACACAATACAGTGGTGACCACTTGCACTTGTAGTATTATTTTTTGTGAGTTTTTGCTTATATAGTTGCAACTTGCAAGTGAATAAAACTAGACAGATTTTCTACTACAGCTGCTTCGCTTTGAATACTTCCAATCAACTGATCCATTTTGTTTTGAAAATGTTAATTTTTACGTGGGTCCCTCTCTCTTTCTCGATTCAATTTGATTTACAAGATGAAGGACACGCTACAAGATTAACGATTGTTTGATTGGAATGAAACAAAAATTGGTCAACTTAATGCTGCCATTCTTAATTTTTATGAGTTGCACAAACAATTAAACTTGCAGCAATAATGTGTGACTTCAATAACAAAATGGGCAAGGGCTATGCCATATACGTAAAGATAAAATTATGTGCATGCATACATACCTAACTGACATAATGGCAGCTCTATCTATATGAAGCTTTGATAAAAAAAAAAGTCAACTTCCTAATACGCTTTTCAAGCTCATTTGCATTCTCGGCTCATCAAATATATATGTGCAAGGGAACAAGTACTCGCACATACACACACACTTTACTTGTCAGTTAAACACAACATTATTGTTATTGCTCTGTATGTCATAGAGTAGTACTTGCCCAAAACATTACCCAATCGCCTGGCAGAGCGGGAGCAAAGTTTTTCCTCCGAAAAGAAAATTAATCGCGGATTGTAAATTGCCTTTTTAAAAAGCCATTCTCTCCCAGTTTCTTCAATTATAATAACGACTATTACTTTCGGGGCTTCTTACACAGAGGGATGACATTGCGGGGTGTTCGTGTGTCTTTCTACGCACCACTGATTACCACTTTAAAACTAAGACTCACCTTGACTCTCAGACGCCTCTGACTATATTACATCTCCCATAGAAAAGCAGATCAGGAAGAAGAAGAAAACACTTTCGGGCTTGGACAGTTAAGATTTTTCAGAGAGAGAAGCGACAACGAGAAACCTGATTCATTCAACTGAGAAAGTTCATTCTCGCAATTGTACTTCGTCCTTTTTATACCCAAGACAATGTGTATCTCTCTCTAGTAGAGGGCCACAACAGTCGTTTTCAACAGCAAAAGAGAATTTACAATTTTTTCTTTGACTCTGTCAGTTTGGCAGTCTCACACTATCACCATCATCATCCTCACCGTAGCCATCACTGCTAACGTTATTTGCATTTGTCCCTGGCTGCCCAGTTTTGCCGGTCCCCTCTCTCTCTCTACATTTTTCTCTCCTCAGCTGCTGGTTTCTTCCCTGCCTAAATGGGGTGCTCCCCTGGCTTTTTTATTGACTGTTTTGTGTCTTGTATCGTCATTGTCGTAATGGAATTGCTGCTGCTACTCCACTGGTAGGTATCATACCGGATTTTTAATATGCGGATCACTCTGCTCAATAAGCTGCTGTTTTGTAGCTTGTTGATGCCACTGATGATGAGAACGGTGATGTAATAAAACATGGGTGCAATGCAATGTGCATCGCACATTTCCCCCATTTATATCTGTATGGAGGATGGGAACTGTCGTTCTACGACGACGCGTCTCTCACAGGAAAATTTCATACATGCGTCGGGTATAGTTTTATTAGTTATCCAACAAAACTGTTCCTCGCAGGAGAAGGACAACAATGATAATGATTATCATGATGATGATGACGACGACGATGGTCGCCGCAGCAGCCGGGCTGATATCTCCTTGGTGTATCGCCTTTTATGTATCATTTTTATCCCTGTTAAAATGCCTACATACCAAAAAAGCTGGGAGAGAGAGAGAGAGAAAAAAAGACGAAAGACTTGTTTGCTCAGTTTTTGCCGGAGAAGATGAGACGATGCAAAAGAGAAGAAGAAACGCTTTTTATATGCAGTAATGCAGTTACCACTGCCATTTGCCATTTCCCTTGCCACCAGTCTACCATCACCACCAGCAGTCGACGACGACGAAAACGACGACTTACTACTATTACTACTTCAACATATACTACTACTACAACTGCCGTGTCATGTCATGCATAATGAATTTAATACAACTACTTCCCTATCTTCACACAAAAAGAGTTTTTATGTTTATTATTTCGTACAAGTTGTAGTAGTGGTTTGTAGAGGGATGGTGGTGGTGGTAGTAGTAGTAGCACAATTTATTATTATGAGCATACCAGCGACTTTGTAAAATGTGGACACTTACATAATAATGCACAGGTATGTAAACAACGCATCATGTCGATGATGATCATGATGATGATGATGATTATGGAGATGATGATGATGATGACGATCAGAAAAAATATTCTCTGACCAGCAGCAGCAACATGAAACTGCAACAACGCAACATTAGTAAACTTATTCTTAATAGTCTTAATAGCTTTCGATGTACATGATTTACTTATTACCACTTATCTCTCTTACACGAGGAGAGAGAGAGAGAAAGAGACAGGGGACAAGGGAGAAAACGCTTGTATCTGTATATCTCCTCGTCATTATCATCTTATTACGCAACCAAATAAATGCGTAAACTCTAATCTAATAGGTAGTAGGAAAGCAGAAGGAAAAATTGTTGAAGGTTCTCCATTCTCACCTTAGCATTCCTTTATAAAATATTCCCTTCCACATACAAAAGAGTGCAGCAAGTTCATGACCACTTGCTCACCTTCTCTCTACTAATCTCTCTGAAAACGACAAGTTGCTGCAGAAAAATGATCTGTGTAGCGGGCAAAGTGGATTTGACTGGTAGACACACATTACTGGTCATTTATTGCGAGGCTATATGGGCAGATGGAGGAGGCGAAAAAAAAATGAATGAGATGATGGCTGTGTTTAACATGCAGGGTTGGCGTTTACTTGTATTTTCCTCTTTTGTTTATTTAAACAACTCTCCGTGAGGGATTGGAAAAAGATGAAAACGAAGAGAAAATGCATCAATCTTTGATGTACGATACGGTAGTATAGTACTAGTAGTTGTTGTACTAGTTAAAGGGGAAATTTTTTTAGGTTGGGTTATCATCATCATCATCATCTCATATCATCATGCAAAAAAATAAGAAGGTAACATGTATGAGGCTGCTGCTGTTGCTGCAACGGTAGACGAAAGAGTGCAGCATAAAGTTACATTTTTAATTTATGTAACACGCATCTTCTTTTTCCCATATAGTCAGCCATCATCAACAACAGGAAAAAAAGTTTTTTCGTCATTTCTTATGTAAAAGGAAGATTTTTTTTTCGTGGTTGTACAAGGAGTCAAGCCAGTTATATCGGTGTCGTTTGGGATGTTATTTGGCAGGAAAAAAATATGCATTTGTTTTTTTGGATTTTTTTTCAGTCATANCTTATGTAAAAGGAAGATTTTTTTTTCGTGGTTGTACAAGGAGTCAAGCCAGTTATATCGGTGTCGTTTGGGATGTTATTTGGCAGGAAAAAAATATGCATTTGTTTTTTTGGATTTTTTTCAGTCAGTTAAGTCATATGTAAGTGGTGGTGGTGGTAAATAGTATTTTTTTTTGCTATACATTTCGGTACAGAGATGATTTCAGTAATTATTGTTATTTTGTTATTGTTACTTGTGTGTAGTTACACAGGTGTAATATATACCTCATAACCGGGAATTGCTAAATGTACAAAATATTTATATTATATGCAAAATAATAAAGATGATGATAAGTTTTCAAATCGCTTCACTTTTGACATGAATGCAATGCATCAGCAGTTTATTTAGTTTTCTTGAGAAAAAAAAACCAAACTTGTTCAATCAATAGACATTCAAGTTTGAACACACAACAGAGAAAAAAATGCCCTGTATTGTTGTTGTTGTTGATGTTGTGATGTTTTTTTGAACAATATAGCTGAAAGGGAGAATTACATGAGGGGGTTCTCTTTGTGGGAGATTTTAAAATATTTTTGTATAATGTCAAAATTTTGTTTTGGTCAAAAAGCATTGAGAACTGGAAAATATATGTTTTCTTGATGAAACATTTTGTATTTGTATTCCTTCTGGCCTTTTTTTGTTCACGTTGACTTGACGGTGACGGGAGAAGGTGATCAAGTCGAGTCATTGCACTAATAATGACGCCACACAGACTTCATCTAATTTTAATGCCAAAGGAAAATTGAGCACATATATTTAATAAAACTTGAAGATAAACTCATCATCAGAAATAGTTTTAACTCCAGTACCGAAAAAACTCCCAAAAAATGCACAACTTTTTGATTTCAACTTTTGGCACTAAATATTCCGCGGTACGGTGTAATTCACCACCCAAAATAGAAAAATTGCTCCTTGGATCCTTGCGGTTTGGCAGCTGGTATTAATACTTTTATACAATGTTCATAAAATTACTTTTGCGAGTGATAAACGTATGTACACCACATTATTACCCCAGTCAAGTCCTATTATCTTTATTACCTTTTATCTCTGACCTCGTCCCCTGGCATTTGTCCCTCATATTCGGTTTACTCGAATTTAAAGCAAACAAAATATGGCAGAGATTTTCTGCAATAGAACGTGTTCTTCTACAAAAAATGCCAGGGTTTGTGCACTCTACCTACATAAACCTGGCATGTTCACCAACACTTCACGTAATACCATACATTTTTCCGATATAGTACACATAATAATTACCATTTTATACAACAAAAATACGAAAACCTACATAGATACCCATACCGTAAAATTGCTATTTATAGCAGGGCTCAATTTATCACCTCCATTTTTAACATAACGATAAAAATTTACCATGTCTGTTGTAAATAGAGGTTTTACGGTACTTTTTCAAAATAATAAAACCCCATCCTTATGCCAATGCCACATTAAGTAAATATGTCTATCATCTCATCATTTACTTTACTAGTGTATATACCTACCTACTTTTTTTCTATTACTTATTACCACGACAAGAGATAGAGAATATCAATCTCATACACTCACGCTTGCATTGTCCTGCCGCCCCGTCTCCATCTCCTTCCCCACTGCTTTGTCGAGGATCCCCCGAAAAGTATTGAATTATTTCACTAATATTCAAATAATTGACAAGAAAAATAAGTGTAATAGTAGCATTCACTATGCGTATTATATTGCACGGTAAAAAAATAAAATATTGATTGCATTTTGACTGACGAGGGATTACATTCGTCGATTTTAATCAAACAGGTGGTTCATGTATCAAATGTTGCTGCAGGTTGAGATTTACCCCCGTTCCCCCTCCCTCCCTCTTTATAACTCACAGTCACTTGTTTTTTTTCGGCCATGTAATTCGTTTAATGTTTGCTGATGTGTTGTGATTATCCTTTACAACCTTTACTATTGATGTTGTTGTGTTGTAGTAGTAGACAGAGTCAAGTGACTTGTGTAAAAGACCAAATCGAGAGAGATAGTCAAAGGTAAACTACTTTTCTGTCGTACTCTCTCTCACACATACACACTGGCTTTTTTACACCCATCCATCAAGCATCATTAAACCATCTTTAATATACATATTTTTTTAAATATTGTCTACGTACATAATACATTGACGGATTCGTGCAGAAAGAGTCTGAGAGAGAGAGACATACAAAGAAAAAAATGCTGAAACTTGATTCTCCTGTTTTCTTACGAGAGTTGCTCTTTGTTGCAGTCTTGTTGTTCTTTTTCCTATTATGTTGTGTCTGTCAGAATGATTCCCCTTTCGTTCTATTGTTCGGTTTTGCTGTTGCCGTCGTCTTGTTCGTCGTCGTCGTCGTCGACAGCAAAACCAATTCTACGTGATTCCTAATACATTAAAAGATAATCAACCAAACGCACATAATACTAGTCAATAAACTGTCCCGATTGTTTCCAGCAACAGCAAAACTTTACTCAGAGAGAGAGGCACGGAGACAGAACCAAGTTATGCAACAACCCCATTACTACCAAAGTTGTTTTCTAGATTGATCTTTCCATTTTTTAAACTGGATTCCGTTTCGGTACGCAAACCAGTAAACAACACCGCGGTAGCATGATGATGATGATGATGATGTAACATAAAAAATTCTCTGCAAGCACTCTCTCTCTACCACTCTGTGTGCATGTCTGCGCCACATTGCATTAGAAATTGGACTCACCGAAAAACATGCATAATTTAATATTATTCATAATCGGTAATCATGAAAATCCCAAAAATTGCTATTGCCAAAAAGAAGAAAAAAACTCGTGATTACTTTGAATGCCCACAGTTTTTCCATTGAAATGGAGAGTAGTACGGAAAAACAACAACACCAATTTGAAATACAGGACAGGAAAGGATGTTGATGTTGTTGTTATTCCTATTGATAAAGAGCTGGTTTGGTTTAGTTCAGTTGACCACCACCATCATCATCATCATCACCCCCCTAATCGCCATCAAGATAGCGTACTAGTCAGTGAGAATGATAAAAAAGTAGTAACATGGAACTTGCATGCTGACGCATTATTTTATGGACGTTCATGTCTACTTATATGACATTCTGATATTTATCGAGATATTTCTCACAAAAAAAAGTTGAAGCACATATTATGCAGGCAGGTACATTACATACCAAAACAGGATGCACTACAATGTTTTTTTAGCGATTATATAATCTCAATCACATATGGTGTGCCTTGATATGGGCTCTTCTATTTTGTCTGATGATGATGAGAGGATGACGATGATGGAAAATATTGATAGGAACAACTATACCACCGACGTAATTGAAGCGTGCGTGGTAGTTTCAAGTAGTATATCAGTACATCGATGATTGTTGATAGGGAGAGAGAGAGATATTTACATAGTGGATTTTGTTGATATGCAAACACAAGTGAAAGGAAGGGTGTAACCGGCTTTTTTGGCTGGTTTGGCTATTATGGAACATGGACGTATTTTTGGCTGATTACTTTACTCCGCCTTTTGTTTTTAATTCAATGAAATTTTGGGAGGATGACTTTTTCAAATAAAGCGAGCAAAACAATTTTGAATGCTGGCGTGCACAAAAATAAAAACACAAGTAGGGAAATTGTTTTTCGTGTCCAGAGATTGAAGTGGAGTAGCCCCACAATTTTAATATGTATGAAGCGACCTCACGGCCGCTTCATAAATGATAAAATAAACGAGTATAAATTATAGGGTAATTGCTATTTAGTTAAAAATGTAATTGTAGTTTTAATGAAAAGAAAATGTAATTTAATTCTATTTTTTCCGGGTGTAATTAATGAACGTTTTTTTTCTTTTTGTTTCCAGCTCATTTCCAAACTCGCCATGGTAATATTTTCAGCTCTCGACCATGGGCTGCAAGATGAGGAGGAACGTCACCTTAGTCCTGATCTGGTGGCGCTTTTGGACGCCATGGCAGCAGCAGGTTGGTTATATTATTAAATATTTTTGTTCTTGCTTCTTGAATGCACTCTTTCAGGATTACGACATACCTGCCCATTTACATACATTATTATCTTGTCGTTTAATAACTGACAAGGAGAATTACCCCGCTATTTAGAGAGCCCTCATTTTTCTGTGCCGCAGTAACTCAACTGCCGCGCCATTGACGCTGTTGTTGTCTTGTATCTCATCATCCATCTCGGTAGATTTTTACGAAAATGCATTGTTTATTTTGCTCATGTCAACTTTACCATGAAGGCAACTTAGGCAACTTCAAATGACTCTCTACGCATATTAGCTCAGCAGAAGCAGCACAGCAACTGTACATGAATTATAGATATACGTACGTGTCTTGTTACTTCATGTAAATGGTAATAGTTTAATGAGTAATTGCCTCCCAACCCCGACTTCATCCGAGTGCTCTCGCTGCTCTTTTTGCAGAGAATT
>JAHZNB010002769.1:0-16640 GCA_027744295.1 Callyntrura guangdongensis | reverse complement strand
ATGAAAAGATTGATAGTGACTTTTTTATGATAAGCTTTTACCAAAACGAGTGATGGATAAATAACAACAACGCATGCTTTGTTAAACTGTCTGTTGTCTGTGGAGTAGGAAGGAAAACTGCTGCTTATCATAATACGCCGCTGCTGTGATTTAATAAGCGTAATGTTTTTACGACTTTTTCCTCTGTTGGATGGTCATCATCTTCGTGTGCATATGTGTGAGTTTGTGTGTAACACGTAGCTCTTTCTTGCATTATTATTATTATTTGTGACCAGTGCGTAATAGTAATAATGATATGAATGTAGTATACGTTTTATACGTGCCTCTGTTTTCTAATAAGAAATGTTGCTTTTCTCTCTGTGTGTGTACCCTGTCCTGTCCTTATTTTCTGTAAAGAACAACAATGTCGTGTTTACTAAAGTAGAAATGCATGCCTTCTCTCTGTGTTTTTAGTGCTTTTAAAGACTGCTTCTCTCTCCCTAGACAGAGATCAAAGAACTTGAACGGAAGAAAAGCGCATGAAAAGTGCGTCGTTGAATAATATGATTATTCCACTGAAACGAAACACCCGAAAGTGCAACTTACATATGTGTGTCTGTGCCTATCTATATGGCTGTTATGTAACAATAGGATTTTTCTCATTTACAACAAGTTCATCATCACCACATTACAAATTTACAACTACCTACCATGTACATATTATTATATTACATCGTACATGTTTCCTCACTTCACTGGGAGCATAATACCCTGTAGCACGCCAAGTTCCGTCAACGTGACCAACCTTTTTCTCCGCCAAGAGAGAAAAAAATGCTGAGAAATTCTGATTGATGATTCCCTACAGCTAGCTAAAAGCTTCCCGACTGTCTGTTTTTCTCTCGTCTTTTTGAGTTTATTATGAGCATGAGTGCCAACAGCAACTGAACTTAATAGCATGTCGTGTGTGTGTATATGTGTGCATGTGCATGAGTGCATTTTTACATTCTATTAAATACTACAATATATGGTGCTTCCGTTGTCGGTGGAGAACACATTCCACACGTCGTAAACAATGAGAATGATTATTACAATTTTACGTTAATATGCATGTTCTTAGAGCCGTTTCATTGCCGCAGCACAATGGGGATACATTATCAAGATCACTACTAATTCTTTGATAGAAAAGATTATCCCGGAAATGGTTACCAAACGTGATACAGTTTCAACTTTCTATCATTCCTTTGCTTAGAAGGGCAGACATATCTCATCAGGATACTCTTATTGTATTCCTATTCCTGCTTTTCCAGAAGGATTTTTTTTTCAAAAATTCCCACAACGCAATCATGATTTAGTCCAATTTGTAAAAAAAACTATCATCACGCCGATATCTTGTTAAAAACAAAAAAATGTTGCAGTATTTTCCAGATTGTTAATCCATGATTTTCCAAATCCTTAGCTGCAATCATTATAAAGTTGTTATTATGATAATGCGAATTACATTATTGCGATTTATCAAGTAGAAAGGAAAAATGTGTAGATATTATCCGTTGCGTTTCACTTGTGTTACTTACAGCACCTATCATGATTTTGTGTAAAGAACTAGAACTTGTTCTTCAAAACCCATTGAATATTTNCCGTTGCGTTTCACTTGTGTTACTTACAGCACCTATCATGATTTTGTGTAAAGAACTAGAACTTGTTCTTCAAAACCCATTGAATATTTTCCGATTCTAACAGCCTGATAAAAATAATCAGACATAAAATCTCACTGCTTTTTCATGTTTGCTTAGTGTGAGCCTTGTTGTGCGTTGTTGTAACTTTTGATTTTTAATGCTTCTCAATTTCTCATCTTAACTATATTGACGATGCTGATGCTGATACACGTACTATAATTCACAGAAAGTATTTTTTTAGTGATTTGTCTGGATTCTCTCTTAAATCCAATCATTTTTTCAAGTTTTTCCTTTGTGAAATTGTGTGTGCGTGTTTGCGTTCGTAAATAAAGTTTATTCATAATCCCTTCATCATCATGGCTGACGACAGTCCTACCGGTGGTACCCACATCGATTACAAATGCTGCGCCCTTTGCAGGTTTGATTTTGCTTTCTCTACAAAAAATGAATAAATCACGATGACATGCACCAATACACACTAGTGTACGGTTCCCATGATTTTTTATGGGTGATCAATTTCTACCAGCTTGCAAGATAAACACATGTGTGATGCATTTTATGATAGGCCATCATCGTTTGCAGTTCAATGTCTTCAATTGTCATGGGCAAGGTGCACAAACGAACCATCATCGTCCTCATCAGTAACCTCTGATGGGTTTACCTGAGACAGCGATCAAATACTCCAACAGCCGTCCGTCACCGCAATAATCAATACGTTGCAGCTTTCCTTTTAAATTGCAATTTGCAATGATTTTAGATTGAGGTCACTTTAAAACGTCAGATTTACGAAACGAATTATTATACGTCTTTGTGTGTACCCAGGTTAAGCTGAACAATTTTGTCTATATATTATTCACAGAATTTAGATAGCTGTACTGTACAGGCTAGAGACCTCTTTTGACTACAGATAATCAACAGACAGACAGACGGACAGTAACTGTTAATAATAAACAACAATGCAAAACAATACATTACAATCACTGAGGCTTGTGGAGCTCGGCCATTTTTTAAAAGACAGACTGTGAGTATACAAGTCAACCCTGCTAACATTTTTGGGGGTTCTTCAGTTTCATTTTGAGAATTGAGAAAATCACAGTGCGCAACAACGGTAATGATGAAATGAAGTTGTACTGTACAGGCTAGAGACCTCTTTTGACTACAGATAATCAACAGACAGACAGACGGACAGTAACTGTTAATAATAAAATGCAAAACAATACATTACAATCACTGAGGCTTGTGGAGCTCGGCCATTTTTTAAAAGACAGACTGTGAGTACTATACAAGTCAACCCTGCTAACATTTTTGGGGGTTCTTCAGTTTCATTTTGAGAATTGAGAAAATCACAGTGCGCAACAACGGTAATGATGAAATGAAGTTCATTATTTTTTTATTTTTTATAAAAATGGGTAATGGCTAAACTTTAAACTCTCAAGCTTGTTAGCCAGACATATCCAATAATAAGAGAGAAAAAAATGATCATGAAATATTGGTTTCATGAAATGTAACTCGTCATTCTCATTCTCCTTCCATAATATATTATTGTTATCAATATCTTTTTTTTTTGTTCGTTTGCACGTAATTCTGTGTGAACGCGCAGGCACTCTTGACAGTGTGGTGGTGTTGAACTGAATGGAATTTTATATATTTTTGTGTTAAAAACATTTTCTCCTTCTCCTCCCTGTGCGCTGCCGAGTTATCCCTTTACTCACGAAGTGCATGATGCAGGGCTATTTTATACCACGACGGCGAGTGGAAAATGAGCCAAAACCAAGTCATTACTTTTGTTAATGACAAAGATATCTTTCTTTTACGCGTACTTACTAACTTCTACTACGACGACTACTACACTTAATTTTCATTGTGCGAGCCGTGATTATTATTATTATGATTATTGCTGCTGCTTTGTGTGACAGCAAAACACAAATTTACCGGCTCTCTCGCGGCACGGCTGTACAGTATATACGTAGTAATTTTTGCCCGTGGCCAAGTTGCCTATAGCAGGGCTGCTAGAGCGCAGCGTAGTAATAATGAGTAAGTTTTACTTACTTTTATATACAACTAAACTGGCTTGTACTTTCTTCTTCTCCTTCACCGCAGTAAATATAACCAAATCACGATTTGTTCCTTTTCAACAAGAAATACAAAAAAATCTCATTAGTGGAACTCAGCGCGAGTCGAGTGCCGGGTGATAAGCTGAGCTGAAATGATACTACCAGACCATTTATCAACATCTCACAACAGAGATGAAAACTGCACACAGGTCTAAAAGAGGAAAAAATTTAAACTGTGAATATCCATGCATGCATGCTCTAGGTACGTATCGTTATTATCGTTACTTTTACCATTCATTCTTCTACACGTCTACAACCATCATTATTATTGTTCATAGTAAAAAACGAAACTCACAACAGGGCAAAAAGGGTGACAAGCTCGTTTTTTTGGATGATAAATAAAAAAAGAGATTCCTTGAAACTAGCTAGCTAGCAAAGGAATTTTTATTTTTACTACGAGACTCTCCTTGCCTTGTCATCAGCATTATCAAAGACAGCTTCTTTGAGACTCTATTGAAAAAAAATCTTGTGTAAAGTTGTATTTTATGTATATGTACAAGGTGCAACTCAAGTCAAATACCACCGGGCTGCCCCGTATCACGGCTTTTGGTGTTGACATGACTTTTTCTTGAATGGAGTAGTCAATTATTGAATTGTTCTCACCGTTCTTTCCCGTTGAAAAGTTATTTTCTGTTTTGTAAACATCTCTTTGCGCTGCAGCTGCTGCAAACATGTTTACCAACCCAACTAGCATTCTACACTACCGATTTTTAAAACAGACATTTTCAAATTGTATTTGTACAAAATTGTATTTTTTTGGAGTAGTAAAGTAATAGTGGCACTGGTACTAAATGTATTCATATAGTCATCCGGTATTATTAACTGTTCAATGAGAGCAACAACGTGTTGTAGCACCAAAAAGCATATTAAGGAAAGGGGAGTGATCATCAGGTAAATGGTTGGGGTGCATTATTTACGTAGGTATAAAGATGCGCGCATCATCATCATGAGCATAGTCATCATCAGGTGCCCATAGGCAAACTGCATATTTTGAAAGCAACTTTTATTCCTTGTTGGTCGTTTTTCGTCGAGAACTTAATTTACGACATGTGTCTCATAAATTAGAATATCGACTTGTTAATGGCGTTTGAGCCAAACCCACATAGGTATATAAGGTACATAGGTACGGATGGTGGTTGATATGCATGCATACCTTTCTACTTGCATACACATATATTATATATTTTAGTGTTTTTTTTTTCTCGATGTAATTTTTACTTTTACCTTTCTGCTCTTCCTTTCTCATGCAATGCACATTATCATAATATGTATCTTTTTTCGTTAGTTTATGGTTGTGGTTACTTTTACTTCGAGTTTAGAAACCTGGTTTTACACATGCATGTTTTTGTTATGCGGTTGTGTCTACATTTTTATTGCAAACAGCAAGGTTTTATAGGTAGTGAGGCACATGGGTAGGGATATTTGTATTTTTAAATGCGGTACATGTAGTGTGCCTAATGTAAATGGACGTTGACTGGTTGTTTCATGGATTCTGTCATGGGTTGATCAAGTGACGAAAATTACTACCGGCAAAACAATAGACAGCGCTGTTTTTATTACCGCCTCATCATCACCGTGTGTTGCAAATTGATAAAAAAATCATGGTTAAAATTTAAAGGTGGTTGCCTTAAGTCATGTAAAAAAAATCTGCTGCGCGGTTGTATTGTGTCTCATTAGTTCCGAAGGCTCTATGGGTGCTATTTAAACCATATTTTTTTTATTGATTTGTGGGATAAAATGAATGGTTGGAAGGTTTTTCGAAGAAAGAGAAGAATAAAAGGCTAGTGACCGGAGCACGCAAGGTGAAAGCCGTTGCATTATAAAAAAGATTTTTAAAACTTTTTTGACGTACCATTTGAATTCGGACTTTTACCTTTAGCACGCAATCAGGAAAAAAATACTCACTTGTCGAGGGTTAAGGTTAAAAGTTCTCAAGACAAGACACCATACACAATCAACTATCAACAATGCATTTACCCTTGGACATATGGACCATCATGGATGGCATGTCTTCAGTCCTTGCTTTTGGGAAAATAAACCGGGATGTGTTCCGTTCAAAACGGAAACATGTTTAGGGAAAAATACGGCGCATTCCTCTTTCACCAAAAACATCTTCCCCCTTTGCACGAAAGTGTTTCTATTTTAAAGTTTAAAATCCTCATTAGTTGTAGCTTTTTGCATTTTTTGTTTCCTTACATGATCGTGAACTTCCTTCTTATGTCCCGTAACGAGTCAGAAAAATTACGGGACATGCACCGTGTCAAAGTTAACGAAACAATGTGCTAACCATAAATCTCTCCGCTTTACAAGCAAAGTTACACTCCTGTTTGTCACTTCAAATATCTGATATGCAGTCTGAGAAAAACCAAAAAAATGTAATAAATGAATTACTTGTTTCAGCTTTCCTTGACTTTTGGATTTAGGATGTATGTGTGACGAAATATTTCAATTCAACACTAATGACGATGATGATGATGCATGCGCGATCGTTGTAGTTGACTGTGGTTTTTAAGATGTGAAATACTTGTGATGACGATGTAGGAAAGATCATTTAGCATGAAAGTTCCATTAAAAGCTTTGCATTCGCAAAGTTCAACGAAATGTGCAAGACCACTGTGGTGCACCTTCACAGCTAGTGATATCCTCTCGTTGTCAAACCAAAACCGTAATCATGTATACACCGTACCTACCTATTTTCCTCACTCATTGCATAACGTATTATCAGCAGCATCATTCATTATCATACTGGTACTATGATACCAACTACCATTTTCAGTGTTGTTATGCACACGAAGATGCTCGGCATTCGTTGTTGACAAATGTTTTTATTTTACAAACAAACATTTCTAAACTACATACTTTTCCGTTGCTACGTTTGTATCGGAGGACTCCACGATTTCAAGTAACAATAACAGGTGAAATGGTAGCCTTCCCCCTTGCAATATGGGAATCAAACCCCCAGCTTCAATTTTTCATGGAACACAAAGACTGGTGGCAAAATGGTAACGTCGTTTGATGAAGTGGTAAGCTCAAGCGCAAGAATGACGCGAACTGATGGTGTAAAAGCAGATGCTTACATGTATTTGTCATAGGGCAAACTAAAAATACAGCGAAATGCTTCCTACCTCGCGTGTTTTTTACTTTTGACACCGGGAACAGTTCAACTCACTCACTCATTTTTGTGTTCCATGAAAATATTGAAGCTGGGGGGCTTGGTTCCCATTATTTCACCTGTTATTGTTACTTGAAATCGGGGGGTCCTCCGTTACAAACGTAGCGACGGAATATTATGTAGTTTACAGAAGTTTGTTTGCAAAATAAAAACATTATTTGTCAAAAACGAATGCCGAGCATCTGCGTGTTGAAAATGACAGTTGTTATCATAGTACCAATACATAACCGCAAAATATCTTACTTTTTGTACAACCCTTGACTTTTTGGTACAAAATGTATGTATGTATATCTATCCCACATATTATCGTAAACGGAGACGCTGTGCAAGTCGTAATATGAATCTAGCAAATTTTTGCGATTTGTTGTGGGAGTAAAGCTTTTATTAGTGTTTGCCAGCCTCCAACATGTTCCTTTTTCAAATGGAAGAATACATAAGATGACAAAACCAAAACCAGTTTTTAACAACAATGTTCAGAACGACTGCATACGACGCAGATTTACAAAAAGATCAATAAGAGAGACAAAAAAATAATAATAATACAACAAAGTAAAACCTTTTAGCTGTGCGTCATGCTAAAATCCCTGTCAAAGTCAGGCAGTTGTTTTGTGGTCAACATGGAGTTGATGGAAGTTCCTCATAAGGTGTGTGCTGACTGCTGACAATATATACGTGTTATAGTTAAACGAATCTTGTCTTGTGATTATAACGAAACCCATACCGAACTAACTGAACCGAATTTACAAAAGACACAGGATTCATGGGAGAGCATATTATGTGGCATGTATGTACCTTCAGAGAGAGACGAGAGATGCTGAAATGAAAATCATGTAACAGATGAAGCCTTCAGTTTTTTATTATCATGACTTTTTATTCAGGTAGAAGAACACGTATATTTTTATTCCGCGTGAGTATTTGTACGGTAAAAAGAAGAAAAAAGAAACAGGTGATGAGCCAAAGATCGTCGACATTATCAGCTGAGATAAGTATATTTTTTAAACTATTTGAGAAAGGATCTTGGATTTTCATCGATTTACTCACCACCGTCATTGTTACGTGAGCGAGCGGTATTGTTTGCCTATATGATGTCACACATGTTATGTCATGTTGTAAAAGTGGTTTTAATTATTTCCATTTCTTATTTTTATATCTTACGATTAGGATGAAGCATCATCAAAATCATTGTTCATCTTCAAATTACGTTGCACATCTTACCATGTAGGTATTACGGTTCTGATTAAAATCTCTTAGCGGTTGACTACTCCAGTCATGAAACTTCATGGTATAAATGGCAAGGGAATGGAGGGGAATAAAACAATAAACTTGTTGATTGCAGACTATTGAATAGATGATAAATTTCGAATATAGGTGTTTGGTTTTTACGTGCATGAAACTGCACTCGACAGTGCACTGAAAAGAAATAAAAAATATTATCTGTTGTACTTATTTTTTTTAGCCTTGTCAAACTTCAAAATTTTCTTCCCCTGTCAGATAGCTGATAAAATGACGACGGTGGTCCATAAACTAAAAAAAAATACTACGAAAACAAGCAGGAACTGACTATAAAATACGAATCTTTTTAATAAAGGGAATTTCCATTGGCTTGCATGCACAACATATATATGTACTTGTTGTAGTCGTGTCGTAGTCAAAGCTTGCTTCAAGATTCTTGTTTGAACTGACTATAAAATATGAATCTTTTTAATAAAGGGAATTTCCATTGGCTTGCATGCACAACATATATATGTACTTGTTGTAGTCGTGTCGTAGTCAAAGCTTGCTTCAAGATTCTTGTTACTTGTTGTTATTAAAAGCAAACTTATTAACATTAAACATTGTAATAATAGTTAACAACATCACATGGGATTTTTAATTCGCTTTGTGCATCAGAAATGAACAAGAGCCAACGATAAGTATTTGAATGAGATTTCATAAATTATTTCAAGCAATGGTGAAGATTAAGCATAGAACGTAGTATTATAAATTAGTACAATTTGTTTACTACTTTTGATATTTATAATAATAGTATATGATCCTGTAATAGTAACAGCGACGAATATAAGTGGCTACAGCAAACATTTATTCTTTTCGCTAGATGTAGACTTTTAAGTGACATAAAATTTGACAGAAGGAAAAACGAACAGAATGAAGTGATTAGTTGTTTGTTACATTCCATTGTCAAAAAAACTACTTCAATAACTGACCAACAACAGAAGAAAAGGTTTACTCCAAAAATCCAATTTAGACAAAAAATTGCAAAAAATACAACAATGGCATAAATTTCGTTGTTATATACCGGCATCGTCTTCTTATCAGCCCATTCCATCATCATCTTCTTAAATTCTTTACGTCCGTCCCCTGCTGCCCTTTCAGGGTCATGAACTAATATTGTGCTTGTGTCTTGTTGTCTTGTTTTTTTCTTAGCATCTGATAAAATGCATGCATCAAATGATTAGCGTTCTCTCTGGTAACTTATCTTGAATCTTGTATTATATTGGTAAGAAGAAGGACGCATTTTCCCAAGAAAGTAGACTACATTTTTTTGAGAAAGATGTTTTCAAAAGTGAGCCCCTCGTTATTTATTCAGTTGACAGGTCTTTATTTATAAAATTTTTCTGTCTTCTGATCCCGTTCATTCTTTAATTTAATGAAGTGTTGATGTTGAAATTGAAATATTTTGTGTTGTCTTTCTGTGTAAAATATGCTACTTAGCTCTGAGATAAACCGTTACATTTTAATTTTTGCAAAAACACACTCTAAAATGCGACGAGTATTTTCTTTTTGATGATTTTATAACTGTAGTAAGATATTTCAAGCACACATTTTCCCCCCTAAAACAACGTTTTCAATATGGAGGTGATATATTTGGAGTTGTTTGATTACGGGTGTATTTTGTGTTTAATAATGACCCTTTTCCGTATTGGGCAGCTCATGATCTAGCTTTTTCCAAAATAAAAATACAAATCTCTACTTGAGGTAAAATAATTATTTATTATGTATTTATACGAAATGCATTTAGTTATATATGTTGTTACAACCAAGATGTAAACCTGCATACGGACAAAAAGGCGTCCTCCCACACCATTCCTTTATTGCGTTTTTTGTGATATTAACGCACTTACTTAAAGGTTGTGTTTATTGGTTATGCCTAATAATTATATTATTCCCTTTTGTATTTTTTATGCAGAAAACTGAGGCGAGATTGGTGGAAGACAAAGTTATGTACCGCATGTGTTTCTCCCCTTGGACGGTTCCTGTCTCGAGGTGGAACTTGTCCTCAGTGTGGACTTCGCGTCTGCAAAAACTGCCGAAGCGAAAGTCAGTCAGGGACATGGGTCTGCGTGCTCTGCAGCGGGGGAATGTAAGTGATCAGAACATTATTTCCAAAGATGAAAGTAGTTTTGCTTCACCGATACTGATTGTTTTCGTCGTAATTAAAGTTCGACTTGTATAAATGTAAATGTTTCTTTAATTGTGACATTGAAAAAATTCCTATTTGGATCTTTTGTGATGCCGTGTTATCGTGAGATACCTACATTAATTTATTCAATTCACATTATATACCTAACAGAATATATAAATGTGTAATGTAGCCGTGCTCATAGTTTGTTTAGCCCTCACAAGTACAAGTTCAAGAAATATAATAATAATTAACTGCGGATACGTGTTTTTCGTTTCCTTCGCTCGATCATTTTGGCGTAGAAATCCTTCTTTGATTTTTTAACATATTTTTTAGTACAACATTCTTATTTTGCCAGTGTTAGCATTAATATTCGAAGATAACTTGACTTTAAAAAACTTTTGAGTTCTCCCTGAGTTTGAGTTTCGTTCTAGTAGACTGTGTGTAATGGCAAAAATTAAACTAAATATTCGTGGTATAAAACGTGTCAGTTTTAAGTTTAGCTGATAGACTTGTAATACTACTTTAATTTCGATACTATTTGTACAGTTTATTTTCTTAAGTTTACAGTTAGCTTTGTCTGCAATTTTACCACTGAAGAAAAATAATTTTCGGTAATAATTTACCATACTTTGGTATGCATCATCCCTAAAGACAAAAACAACTCAGACATTTGTTCTCTATACCCTAAAAACATCATTGTTCTGCACAGGTTTTGCGTAAGCAAACCCATATTCAATGAACAACGTGCCTAATTGTAGGTTTGCAAGATTAGTTTACCATACTTTTAATTTTTATTATAGGGACATCTAATACTTTAATGTTGTGCTATAACTCATCATAAGTCATAGCCATAATCATAAACAATGGCATGGTGTACAGTACAGTGTTCACTGTACAACAGAAGCTTCTTCGCAAAAAAATATGATTTGTTAACGTTTTTCTCAATCTTATTTTTCATGTTTACTTGTAGTCAGTCAACTTTGATTTCCATTTTAGGAAAGTTACTGCGTCCACCGTCATTTCTATCACCGCTAGATTTGTCTTTGTCTCGCTAAAGTACCTATCTGACTACTGTTTGGAGTTTGTAAAAAATATATCAATACAAGAAGTAGTTTGTAGAAATGGAAGCACAGGAGTAGTATGTATTGTATATAATGTATTTTATTGAATTGCTGTCAGATGGAATATTTTAAAAGTTGGAGATTTTAGAAAAATTGAAAAATCCCTGATAAATTATTTAATGCCAACTGCCAGTAAAACAATGACATTTCTATAAAATTATATACATAAATACATATATGTTGTTTTACTGGTATTGACATTGACAGCAGCATGATTTTCGTAGAATCGAATAGTAAAAAACTGTATTATTCGTCAAATATAATTAAAATATTTTCACAGAGTTCATACCCTACCGTAACCACCTAAATAGAATGGCATCACAGTAAATCATTTTTTGTGTAGCTAATCAAGAGTCTTGATTCGAGACAATGAGAACGAGTATTCGTTGAGTAAGTAAATTTTTTTCTAGCCTCTTTAATGTTCGCTACTTCGCTGCTGCTCATCCAATAGCAATTTCAATTAATAAAGCAATTGTTTTTCATTCTGTTATTACGCTTGGGCATCGCATCACAAAAGCTGTTTTTGTGGGCAGTTAACATATTTTGGTAGGTTTGTTAATGTAATATTTAGAACACTTAAAATTCATTAAATAGGATCACTGTTATCTGTAATGAGATGTTGAAATATTTGTGCTCGGGGTCATTCCCGTTATATTTGTTAAAGTGCGAGGGCAAACATTGACCGAACCCATTATGAAACACATTGTATTTTTCACTGTTTGTGTCAAGACCTTATTGATGGTTTCGCAATCACGCCAACAAGAATAATTACATTACGCCGATCGATCAATTAGCATTAATAGTAGAAATTAAAATTTGTTAACAACCAAACCACAGCGCAAACACGAAATAAACATTGGAGAATGCACTGCCAGGAACAATTTGAACTCCAACACAATCGGGAAAATGTGGTAGTGATAATAATAAGTAAGAGTGTCCTCGAAAATTGATAGAGTTTTAAATCTACATGATCTACAAGATGAAAGAGAACTCTGCTCTATTTTCTAAATTATAAGTCAACACCAGAACGTACGAAGATCATTGTGAACACTCGCGATTCACACAACGATTTAAATTTATTACAAGGAAGATTTTTTTTGTGTCGAGAAAATATAATTGTCCTCGAAAATTGATAGAGTTTTAAATCTACATGATCTACAAGATGAAAGAGAACTCTGCTCTATTTTCTAGATAAGTCAACACCTGAACGTACGAAGATCATATTGTGAACACTCGCGATTCACACAACGATTTAAATTTATTACAAGGAAGATTTTTTTTGTGTCGAGAAAATATAATACGTAATTCTGTTTGTAGTTTCGTTGTTTGATTATTATTTTAGACTTATACTAGACTAGGTGTGCTCTTTTTCGATTTTGATTTTTGTCTGATTGTACTATTTGGTTTGATTGACAATCAAAAGGGCATCAGTAAATTCGCTACACAGTTGAAGCATTGTTCCTAGTTATAAAGAATAGCAGCAGTGCAACAAGTGTTCGTCAGTAGTGCAAGGGCTGAGTAAAAAAGTCAAAGTAACAAAGAAATGTAAAATAAAGGTGTCCCGCAGGTATATACAAAGCAAATAAGTTGTATAAATAAATGATCAGCCAGTGGGTGATTCTTTTTGTTGATTGTCGCAAGAAATTAGGGCATCATTAGTTGAGATTGTTATCCATTATCACATGTAGATCATTATCGATTCGAACAAACCAACAACATGCTCGGCACCACCCACATGGTACATAATATTCAACTTACAACAGACACAATATTGAGGGAAATTTGACGATTTGCAGTTTTTACTAAACACGACTTATTTTTGAACTGGGTTGATGATGTTGAAGTAAAAATTTGACACAGCGATGATAAATGCTGCTTCAAAAATAGGTGTTCGTTCTCAAACAAGCGCTTTTGTAGCAACTCGCTCTGTAGTAAACAAGTTTTTAGATAAAGGGCATTTTATGGACTTGTGAATACACAGTCAACAAATGTTGAATGTTGCCAATAATCAATACACCAAGTTTGCCTAAAAGTCTTTAATTTGTGTGATCGTTCCCACAATGGCATTGTCGTACTTATTTAGCAGTGATCTGGACGAGGTTCAAGTTCCCACCAGAATATTGTTACTTTTGCTTACGTAAACCCCGCGATGACGCGGATGCGTTAGTGTGCCATTACTACACCCGTTACATTAGTAAAGTATACACAAGGTGGAGACAAAGATACAGTGACAACGTGCCATGCATGTAGCCCTGTGTGATCTTCATCTTGAATTTGTTGTTTAATGTAAATTTTATACAAAAAGCAATTCAATAATATTTTTACTATGATTTTTTTCCAGGCCTTCAGATGATTTGACCAAAACAACCAAGAGTCTAGGAAGGGACTCTCGCTCAATAAGGCGATCGTGGACAATTTCAAGTATGTTTTTCGAGCACATATGCAAACATTTTAATAGATGTACTTGCGCATTTTTAGCTATGCTACTTAAATTATACTGCCTAATTTATTACGTGGCCAACTTGTAGTTTTAATGATGGTGATGATGCCACATTTTTTTTTAAAGAAAAGCATTTTTATTTCTACTCCTCCTAATATATTGTTGCATTGTTAAGGCTTCTCTCATTCTAGCCAATTTTATACTTTTTGACAGCTTAACATATTATCACCGCTTAACATTTTCCCATACTGAATAATTTCTATATTTGTCGGGAGAGATTCATTAAGCACGACATTTGATGTTTCATCGATTTTATCGTCCTTCTTCACTTCTTATTTTCAACAATAAAAGAGCCTCACAAATGAAATGAGATTTATTGATTGTCATTTTGGGTGACTCAATGCCACCATGTCACCAACTTGCGTACATTTATTTTCCATCAAGAAATTTCTTATTTACAAATGTCGGTTATTCTGTGGAAGAAGGGCAGCCCAAAACGGACAAACAAAGAATATCGAAGAATTCAAATATTTATGCACAAGAACGTTGGTTTAACAAAAGTGAACTTATCTTTATTTGTTACTGTTATGACGTAAAAGTTGGAGATATGTGGTGTGCGTAAACTTAATCTTCTGACACACAGTCATAAAAATGATTATGGCTAAACCCTTTTTCAGAATGAAGAAATTGACAGTGTTGAAGTTTATTTTTTTA
Source organism: Callyntrura guangdongensis (assembly GCA_027744295.1). Taxonomy (NCBI): domain Eukaryota; kingdom Metazoa; phylum Arthropoda; class Collembola; order Entomobryomorpha; family Paronellidae; genus Callyntrura; species Callyntrura guangdongensis. The sequence goes on along the minus strand of JAHZNB010002769.1, from coordinate 2,024 downwards.
AATGCCAAACTGAACTTGTCTGCATAATTAGTGTCACACAAGTAGTAATAAATGCCAGGAAAATAAATAATTGTGAGTTTGTAAATACCTACTTGCGTATGAATTGAGTTGAACAAAACGATTGGAAAACCCAGTTTAAAAGATAGATAACTTCTTGCTTAACTCCAATTGGAAAATGCTTGACGTTCTCACATATACTTCTTTGCATTTGTAAAAAACGTGTTCGTTATTCAACGGATCATGTACGTGTTATAGCATGGACATAACATGAATGGCATGATATATTATAGAATGTGTATCTCCATTCTCCCTTTTAGATCCACAAAGATCTGAGACGAACTCGCCCATTTTAAAATCCTACACAGTCTTGTATCCTGAGGATGGGGTGATGACCGATGGCAGTGGTGGTTGTGGGAGTAGTAATGATGATAATATTGGCGACGGAGCTGGATGTAGTGCCAGTACAGGCCATCTATCAACTTTAGAAGATGCCAATAGAGGAGCTGCAGGCAACCACAACAATAGAAAGAAATCACTTTTAGGAGGAAGCGATCAAGGCCTTAGCGCTTCTGCCAAAGGGACAAGTAGGAGTAATTATAATAGGAGCATTAACGCTAATGTTATCGGACATCATCATCAAAGCAGTGGTGTCACTCAAAGAAAGAACAGTGCAGCCAATCACGGTAGCAATGGCATCGACAATGACGACGATGAGGATGATGACGACGAGTCCGTAAATGGCTTGTCTGCAACCCGTCAATTTCATTCTTTGCCAAGAATGAGCAGTAATTCCTCTGGAGGACTGTCATTATTTGCGCCGTCATCCTCATCTCCGTCTTCAGCGGTGGCAAGAGTACTGGGGCTCGCGAACAAAGTGGGGAAAAGAAGCTTTAACTTTGATGAAAAAGAAAGTAAGTGCATTTTGATATATGACGTTTTTTAAAATTTAATCTCACATTATTCACCGGCTAATTGCATATAAATTGAGTGCAAAATTTCAAAAGACGCGATTGTAAGCTTTTAATGAACAATTTACCTATACGGCATTGATTCTCAAGAGACAGATAGTCAGTGAAATTAAGTGAAATATACCTAGAGATAATGCAGTAGACAGAAATGATTCAGCAAAAAAGTGAGATATGAACCACTGTCCGGTTTTACCTACGCTACTGTACTAGTGTAGGTGCCGCCGTCATAACGTATTGCCATAAATAAAAGCTCTTGCACATTATACAAACACTAATCAAATCATTCTCTTTAGTTGCAACTAAGGATAAACTTTATAATAAAATGAGGTCACATTTTGCTTTGATAAAATTATCGAGTCAAGCCATGTGACATGAGATGAGTGGCACTCTGTATAAAAACAGAATTGCTGAACCACAAACGTCGTGTATATCCCGAAATAGAAATGAAGAGGCAGGAATACACGACCTGACAAAGATTTTAGTTCAGTGTTCATGTTTTCGTGTACACTCACAACACATAGTGCAAACTCATTTTGTACAACGCACAGTAGTATTAGCATAAGTGTCTTCACTCTGTTTATCTTATCTTGTACATATGTTAACCTTGAACATGAAATGGTACGAATGGACTCATCAAAATCCTTCGAATTGAAAACTCCTCTTGTATGTGATGATGAGTAATGAAAAAAGATTGGCTTCGAAATGTTCATCTCTTGTTTAAATTGCCGTCGAGATTAATTACTTTAACTGCAAGAAGAAATGTGTAACTAATTGTATATATCGTAGCTCAAGCGTAAAGACATTTCTTCCTAAATCTCTGTAAAATCTATCAAGGTGCCTATCTACTAATCTGCCTGTAAGAGAGTTTATCGAATTTAGTTCATCAATGAGCTCAGCGTATGTATGTATGTATCTTGATTTAAGGAAAGCCACAGCGGATAACGTACAAACATGTACAAACAACGAGGTACAAAAACTAGCCTACATCTAACCAGATCCAAACCAAACCTTCGTGACCTTACCTATATGCATAATATAGTGTAGTATGTATATATA
>JAHZNB010002768.1:0-11049 GCA_027744295.1 Callyntrura guangdongensis | reverse complement strand
AAATTTATCATATATTTTTCTTCTTCCTTATAACCACACACTCTACTTGGATTTAGTATCCTCTGCACGGCAAAGTGTGTTGCATGATCTGCTCTACATTTATGTACATGTCTTCATTGATCGCAGTGTTTTTCAAAAGTATAGTTCATATAAACATGTTTGTCTAATTCAAATAGTTAATGGTATTTGTATTCTTGCATTGATGTGTTTAACAATTAAATAGTGTGCCACAATTTAACTGATTCGTTTTTGGGAAAATGGCCTGGGTGCCACAGCTTTCTTCAATACAGTGGTTCGTCTTTTAAAAATTATTTTAATAATCAGAGTAAATTAGTGGTCTATATAAACTTACGATTAGAGTAACAACTAATTAGATTAAAGTATACGGGAATTGTGTAACTATACAACCCTGATGTATTTAATATCCTAGGTTAGAAATTAGTGCACAAATTTCCAAATAAAATGAATACATATTTGTGTTCAAATAAACATTTCCTATCTCACTATGCTGGTGCGGATATAATTTACTATGTAGTTTCGGCGTTGGAAAACGTAATATTTTTGCAGGTGTTTTGAATTTTCTACCAAACCTTGTCAATGTAAAAATGTACACTCATAACCGATCCAGCTTTAGTGAAATGTCAGTTAGTTAATAATTACAACGGGAAAATTAATAATTTATTTCCCAACGATCAAAACTTATTGATTTAAACGTAATCTAGGCAGCGTACGACGAAGTACGTGTAGCTTAGCAAAGGGGCCGGGGATAAATCCACTTAGGTCGGGCACTTTGACGTAACAAACTTTAGCATTGCAAAATATATTTTTTCCCATTTTCTCGGTCACCGCACTGATTATTTGTTAGTAGGTTTTTCATGAATAGATGTGCTATTTATCGGAAACGACAAAACAATGTGAAATGTTAATGGTATGCGTTTGCTGCATTTATCAAAACGAATGTTGTAAATTAACTTACAGCGAAAACTTTTCAATGGAACCAAGTGCACCCGGAAAGAAAAAAGTAATGGACGGATTTAAATGGCGATCCAGGACCAACATTGTGTGCTGTTATCGACTCAGTAAGTACTTTTTAAAATTTAATCTTCATTTTTCTCCAAACCCAAACTAAAATGTAATTGTAATGAAATTTGTGTTTTGTCCAGGCTCTGGTTGCAATTGACTGTATTTTTGTAACATCAATGATAGTTGCAGCAACAATGGTTGACCCAATTATTCTCATTAATATTCTTTTTATGACGCCTGTCGACCATGTTAACGACAAGGAAAATCAGCCGTTGTTGTGGTTGAGTTAGTAAAATGTCAATGATATAAGCAAATAATGAATATGAAAGTTAAAAAATTGAGCAAATTATTACATGATCCTTTTCAGGTAGATATGTTCTTCTTTTGATATTACTCGGACTTGCTGTTATCTATTGCCTGTTTGAAGTTGTCGCCCTATGGAAACTATTAACTGCTCACAAACTTGTGAGTTGAAATGAAAATAAATTTTTAAATTGGATAGTTGGTTACGTACTTGGAATATCGATTAATCACCCTTCTTATTATGATCAACTATTTAATGGGGAAAAATGGTGATCATTCGTTTCTGAGTCAAATTAAAAGGACAAAAAATTTTCAAGGGTCGAAAAATGAATCTGCATGTTATGGTAAATTCAGTTAATGAAAATATAGTAGTGTAGTAGTAGTGAATAGTAGTCACCGTGCGAGTGTCACATTCAGGGGCATTCCATTTTACAAAGCCAGACAGTAAGCAACACGAATTACGACGACTGACTAAGATATTTCTGTTGGAACCAACAAGAACACCAAGATTTAAGGAAGTAGAAATAACATTAGAAAAATTTAGTAAAATCTGGAGAGAAAAATTAACTACTACGTTCATACACAGTGTGGTAATTGAAAAATTGTGTGCGTATGGACAAATCGGTCCGAAAAATTAAGAAAAACACTATTACATTGTGTATCTTTTCTTCGAATAATGTACCTTGCCAAAATCATCACCAGCTTGGGTAAACTGATCAACTGAAGGTTTCTATAACTGATTGTTTACTCACTAGAATGAAAACAGCAAACAGTATTTCACTAACATTTTGGTCAAATGATATAAATTAATTGGTATTGCGATAGTGGGTTAGAGTTCTCTCCAGAAGCAATGACGAAAATATTGTATTATTGTAAAGTTCAAAATAAATGAAAATATTCCTCATGACTATGTGTAAATTTTTATTCCCTTTAATTTGACTTAGAGACGAATTATACGCTGTTTCTTGATAAATTAGATAATCAAAACACAGGGGCGATTGATCGATTTTCACAGGACAATTAATTACATGTCCTTTTTTCCCTTTAATTTGACTTAGAGACGAATTATACGCTGTTTCTTGATAAATTAGATAATCAAAACACAGGGGCGATTGATCGATTTTCACAGGACAATTAATTACATGTCTTTTTAAACATAAAATTATAACACATTGCTACTATATTTATTGCGTACTTTTTATTCACAGAAATGTGGGGTGGCTAAAGCTGCTAAAAATGCTCGGTTTTGGAGAAACGTTAAATTTGCCATTCTTCCATTTTTTGCCAAACGAATTCTTACATTGCTACAAAGAAATCCTGATGGAATGGATTTTGCGTGTGCAGTAAAATTAATAGCTAATTTGGCTATGGCAATTGTTGTTCAGTTGTATGCTTTAGAACTGGACATAATTTCCTCCGCAGAGATGACCGGAGTTCTTAAAGTTGACTATGATAATCTTTAGATGTATGTTCAAAGGATTTAAAGTCCATATATATGTCTACAGCGTACAGCATCGTTGTGTAGAATTAGAAAGTCATAAGAACATTTAAGGATCATTTGTGTTTAGTGTAATACGAAAATCTGGCTTCATTCCATTTGCATGTCGGCCAATTAGATTTTCCTTTGATTCTACAAAATAAATATTTGAAAAATATAAAAATTTGTTTAATATTAGATGTGCTTGTTGGAGAATGACTAGCCTAGTTGATGTAATATTCTCCACAGTTCAAAATATCTTTTAGGTAAGTTAATGGCTTCTACTGACATACCAAGCGTACTTTCAATCAATACTTTACAAACCGAAAGTAAAATATTCAAACTAAATACTTCACTTTTACCCTGACGATCTGTGAAACGTCTCTATTGAAAACGTATTAAAGTATGTTCAAAAGTACGCCTACAACTAAACTTATGCGTATCCATTTAGTTCTTTCATCATTTCATGGTACCTACGTANGTACGCCTACAACTAAACTTATGCGTATCCATTTAGTTCTTTCATCATTTCATGGTACCTACGTACGTACAAGTTGTAATGTAAAAGTCTGTAAAAACGTGAACTTAATTGAATAACCCTCCCGTAATATTACCTCTTACATTCATGTAGATTACGCCAAACTCTTATAGTATAAACATAACAAAACTACGATATGAAAATGAAAAGCGAAAGGTTCAACTTATCCACTTTTTAATTTGACATGAAAATTGTAGATAGTTATTGCTACAGCATTATATCGTATAAAGTTCACGCAAATAAGTAAACTTTTGCACCATTTATACATTGTTAAGGTCCCATTTCAAATATTTTATGCTCGTAGGGAAACGGTTATCAATGCTTATTTTTATCGTCTTACAATCATTGCTTTGATCTCCGTACGCATACCACTATTTTTTTTAGAAATCTCTTTGTAAGTTGTTTGATAACCACAATTTTATCACTTACATCAAAATTATTATTTAACGTTTCTATTTCCTGTTCTATACTATACCGCATCTCCTGATGATGGTTGAAAAAATCAACCAAAAGCTTGAGAAGTGTTAAAAGTTTATGTGTCAATGTTATCCATGACCTGCATTCAATCTTCCTCTTTATCTATTTTTCAGGTCGTTATAGTTTATGTTTAGTTGTATTTCTGACTTGTTCATATATTAAATACAACCATACAATGAATATTTAAATGTGTGCTTTGCTAAAACTGTGTATATCAATTAAATGAATGTTTATATCAAATAAATCACAATGATTGTTGCTGGTAAAGGTGAGTGGAAAGATATTGTGTGCTGTTAGAAGCAGTGACTGTTCTTTTACGTAGGAAAGTTTCCTCTTTGTAATATATTTTACTTTACCATTCGAAAGCCAAACAGTGGTTGGAATAAATTGTATTGTCGATCATGTTTACATTATTGAATAAGGAAGTTTGTCTCGGTACGATTACAAACTGATTTACATAAGTTACAAATGTTTGCCGTGGTTAGGCAAACATTTTTGAAAGAAATAATGTAATTATAATCTACGAGTTTAGAAATAAATTACAAGTTTCCTCGCTTTTATACGTCGTTTGTATTAACTTATTTACTACTGGAAGAAAATTAATTAGTTAATGAGGTTGCATACGTGTCTGATATCACGGTAATTTTTAAACGCATAGAAATTTTAAAATTCTGTTTTGCCAATCGATATTAATCCTCATTAGCTCTTATGAGTTCAAAGATTTTCGAAGAGTTGATATCATCTAAATATAAACGCCACCGAACTGTGTACCTGCTTGACATTGTGAAAGGATTTTGTTTACACAAATATTGCAAAGTAGTTCATACATTCATAAGAAATGAACTTTGTAAAAAGTCATATCTTGGAATATCTATCCCAACACTATCCTGCATTTCACAAATGCAGACTGCATATGTGTTTATCATTGTATAAACCTTTATTGTTGCTACATGTTTTCCATAACGTTTGGCCAGTACCATCAGTTCAAGGCTGCAGAGCAAAGAGCTTTCTCTCGTTTCCATTTCTTTTTTCTGCTTGCACGAAAAATCAATATCCACTTCCGTTGCACAAGCTGGAGAAGGAGAGATAGAGGCACGTGAACGTATACTTTTATCCTCTCAGTTTGCCGTGTGTGCTCTGTGTGGGGACGACTCTCCCTACCAAATTTTATTGATCGCAAATTTTTGGCAATGGCAAGAGAAGTATTCAACTATGCTTCGAGACTTATTTTGACAACTGCAGAGTACACAACTGTCACTAAAGGGGTACTTTTCAACAAGTAACCATCAAATAATACCGTGGGTATTTTTTAATAAATACAGGTGCTAAAACGTTTTAAACAAACAAAATAAACAACCCAATGATAAATCCTCCAACAAACTATCAGCTATTCATCTAACTAACATATTAATTAATATAATAACTCAAGACAAAACAACGGAAATGAAAAAAACACCTAGACATTTGGTAAGTAGTGTGTCTTGGTATGCTCAAAATAAAGTTTGGTCCAGTAACATGAAAGAGACGTTGTACACATAATTGGCGGCAGGTGCTAAAAATTGTTACTGCTGATAAAATGGCGTTACGTTTTATTTTGTGTTGGTCTTCCATTTCTCACTTCTCATTCTGTAATAACCGGATTTATTAATAAAGTTACCGTACATTTTTATTTTCCAGCTACGTTTATTTCAAAGAATAAAAACTTCCACTCTCCAGTAAAATTTAGTGGAAAAATTCTACGTTTTGCAACTGGAGGAAAGTGACTGTCCATTGGACAGTTTTTCTTTATAGAATAAAGACTTCACTGTCCACCTAAATTTTAATAAAAGTAAAATATTAACATTTTTAAAATTTTATGATTCAAAAATTATATTAGTATTATGATTGCGTTGTACTAAAATTAGAAATCAGGGTTACATATATAGACAGGTACTCATTTTATGGCTTTTTGAAGGTGTAAGTGCATTTTTGTTAATAATCCTTAAGAATGATCTGTTCAGGGTTGCTTATTTTCCATGTATTTTTTAATTTTCTCCATATTTACATGGAAAAATGAAAATTGAATGAAAAATGAACTTGAATGATATAAAATTTTGATAATCCGTTTTCGCTTCAAGATATTTATATAGCTCGACAAGTTCGAAGTTGGGTACCTGAGTCAACCGCTTGGGGGTCAGTGGAGGATGACAATTTTTTTCAAATGAAAACCATAGCTGAAAATTGGTGCGAAAACGAATGATAGCAAAGTGTGACACAGAATGGTTGGTTCCTGACACCCTTAGGGGACTTGAAAGGTCAAATTTTGCTTTGCCGATAACACAAGAACTGCGGCTTAGATTTCAATGTGGTTTTTGCCAAACTAGCTTGCGTATCAGAGCTTTGACCTGTCAAAACATGACCTTTTGGGGTCAACCCACTGGGTGTCAACGGGGGTCTCGATATATTTTTGTGAAAACAATAGTTGAATTATGGTGAACAGTTCAGATTGCTGATAGTTATGAAGTTTTGCAAGAACTGTCCCAGATTAGTAAACCCCTGTGACCGCCAGAAGGATTCAAAAGTCAAATTTTGTTTTGGTCACAACTCTGGAACACAATTAACCCGTTAAATACATGAAAAAAACCCAAGATGTAACTTACATGTTGTAATTAATAGAAGAGGTCTAGACAGACTATCGAAGATATTACGTAATTGTCGATTTTTACAAAATCGAACAAAATAAAAAAAGAATGATGATAATGAACAATGAAAATCATCTTGTCACACACGCACAGAAAATAAAATGACTTTTGCCAAGCAATACAGCATCTAAAGGATTTTCCAACCAAGACCAAAAATGAAAATTGTTAAAAGTCCTTTTTACATATTTTGTAAGATTTAAAAATAAACGTTGATTTTCACGGACATATTTAATTACCTAAAGCAGACGTAGACTGTAGACTCAAATTAATTGCCCAACATTCTGATGAAGAGGCCATTTCGGGGTCGATGGAAATAGGTTCATCGTCAGGACATGTTATCAGGTGGAGGTGGTGACGTTGGATTTTCCCTTTCCATAAAAAGTTTTTGTTTGTATACACGGGTAACGATATGTCGGCCAGATAAAACATTTCCAATGTAATTTATTCATATATCCGACTTACGTGACGCGTGATTTTAATAATTCACTACAATATATAAAGCGTAATGTACAATTATTCTGAAAACTTGTTTCGGCAAATAAGTCATCAGAGTGCTTGAGTTTGCATAAATTTGTTGTACCTTTATCTTGTTTATCAGGTGCTAGCAAAGAGTTATTGCATCAAAGTAGATAACGAGTTAAGCACATTGCAAACATGGTCATGATCACAACATAAAAATGTACGCATAATCAAATCTTATTTTGAATTCAAGATTTGCGAAACAGTTCGGGATATTTATAATATATGGGAGAATGCCGTGGCCCGACTACCCGACTACCCTACCATGCCGTGACCCGACTACCCGACCATGCCGGGTGCCGATCACCCGATCAAGCCCGGACCTGACCACCCGACCATGAAATTGAATATGGACCGTGTTAATTAAACTTAACCTTGCTTATTGCATAAGTCTGGGCTAAATCGAGTCGAATTAAAACCACTATCCCAAGGAATTTACAATTTTTTAAAGAATTTGGATAATAAGATTCTAAACATTCCATCCAAATTTATTCCAAATTTCTCTGCAAAATAACCAGTCTAGTATACAAGAACCAGCTGAAAAATATTCAGCGACGTATATATTAATCAAATGAAAAGAAACGTCGTCAATATGTGGTCGGGTAATTCGGCTCAAGGCAAGGTCGGTTAGTCGGGTCACGGCATGGTCGGGTAGTCGGCTTAGGGCATGGCACCGGGTATCTATGATTTATGAGTCTTTTCGATTTCAGTGTAATATAAGTCAACCCATATTTGCTGTGGTATTAATCGTGCTAGTGGCAGTTGGAACCAGGGATACGGTTAAATAAACCTCTCCAAGAATTAAAATTACGTTGCGTAATTACAATGTATAAAATAGAACTTACCATTGGGCCATATTATAGGTGTCCGTGGTTATTTCAATAAAACATGTGTCTACGGATTGGGATAAAAAATTTATGGTTTTATAAACTTCTAACAATGGTGAAGTAATACCCGTGTTTTTGTTTTCTTTCCCAATCCTGTCCCTTTGGGTAATGCAACCTTGACGCATAACAGTTGTTATCAATATTAGTAAAGAAAAGTTTCAATTTTTGTTATCAAATCAAATAACCAATTGGAATTGATAAAACCACTTGTACATGTCAATGTAAATAAACTCAATTGAGCTTATAAATAAAAGCTTATAAATTTTTCAAAAAAATTCTTGATATCACCAGCATGCCCATTGCGAAGAGAAAGCATTTTGAAATTTTGAATACTTAAATCATTATGTGTAACGTATGTAAAACCTGGCCGAGTTCGCCAATGATCATAGGACTCACTTTTATTTTTATTTAGCATATATATTATAGCTAAAATTTTGTATATAATTGAATGGTAGTAAGATGATGGTTAGCTAGAGGCTTTACTTAATCGACTTACACTGAAATGGGACGTCAAAACATGTATGATATGTTAGTGATCTCCCATGTGATAGTGGCAAGAGATCTTTTTGAATTTATTTTGCTTTCAACATAACAACTATCGGTATTAGTTTTCATTATAAACCTTAGTCTCCAATTTTAAACGGTCTGATTACCGAGGAGATTGGGAACGAGTCTCCTCACATGTGAGAATTGGCGAAATCGTATCATAATTCATATGCCACCTGAAATTTTGACCGACATTGATTTTTCAATTGCTTCAAATAAACTGCAAAATATTAGCTTCTGGATAACAAACTGTCAATTTACTTTACTTAGCATCGTTAGAGATGACATTTTAATCCTACAACTTGCCATGTTAGCATCACCGTCAGATTTATTCCTATCTTTGTTGTATCGGGTGACGCAAAACACAATAAAAAATATGGAAACATGTATGGAATTACATAATACATTTATTGTAGAAGGAAGTAAAACCAATCTTTTCATATATTCGTAGGTACTTGCAGAAAAATCTAAAAATATTTTAGCTGTTGCTAAAAACACCTGAACTAATTAAATTAGTGTGACAACTTGATTAGTAATTTTCTAAAAGCTATTCCAACAACAAAAATACGACATTGAAAACAAAAATAATTCCGCACCTCACCCGATATTACCGACAGAGCAACGAGTACGAACGATCGTACAGCACAGTTCTGATCTTACACCACGTACAGAACTGTAACAAATGCAGCGACAACCAGAATGCATTAACAGGATTACATCATCAACGTCACAAGTCACTGCAGTTATCCTGACTAATGATTTAGTTTCCTGGAACCTAAGGCTTATCAGGATTAAAAACAATTCCAAACAGCCAGCATTTTGTATTTGGGGGTAGCAATGGTACACAATTTGAAAGTCTAGACTAGGGCCACATAAAGTTCTAGTCAACAAGAGATGTGCTGTGCAATTAAAACAAATTTTGTTTAAAAATACTGTCCGGTGCATGTTGTTTTGGTCGAAATTTTTGTTTTACTACTTGAAATATTATAACTAAGCGTATATAATGATGTGTAATGTTCAGGCGCTTGTTCGATGCATAGTCTAATGGATAACTTATGAAGACTATTTGGTAAAAATAAACTTTTATTCATTAGAATTGGCAAGATTAAGTCTACTTGCAGTACTTTAAATCAATAAGAAAAGTACACAAAATTTATTAATAGTCAGTTGTTCCAAATAAACCATAAAAACAAGTAACCTTTACATGTAACCGTCAATTTCTGAAGTCATATATTTCTTTAACGAAGTCATATTTCTCTGAAACAATAGTACTTTTTCATCCCTTTAAACTACTTATAATACTAGCGCCTAAAGTATGTTACTTACTTGCAAATGATATAATGTATTATTGCGTTCAGTGTAAAAAATATTATGAAAGACAATTTTTAGGTAGTTTTATCGTATCAAATACAATAACCTTTACGTGCGTAGTTGTTGCTAAAGAAATAACGATTACATTATAAACAATTCAATTTTGTGCAAAAATGTTAGAAAGAGAAAGCAGTAAACTAATAAAAAATGTATTAACTCAATGAGGGCATAAACTGTATAGAGCAATCTATCAAGAAATCCCAAATAATCATAAAAATTGTGTATCTGTAATATCCTGGAAATCTGTTTTCATAGAAAATGTTTGCCGAATTTGCTTTTGTTTTAATTCTTTTCTTCCGTTGCGAGGAAAGTTCTCAAACGTTTCAGCTAAGAAGGTACACCGAAGTGCTGGAAACAGACACCAATTTGGATGAACGCCAATTAATTAAAGCCGCTAAATCATACCACTTTGTGAATGCACCACGTTTTGAGAGCAACCTGTTAAATTTATTATTGGCCCCTTTCTTTGACCAAAACTGTTTCGTTTCTTACCACAATTTTCTCCACGTCAACCTGCCATCCAGCAAGCACCCAGTTTTGGTACGTCATGTCGTTCCAGGCGTCTTACAAAAACAGATTTTCCAACGTACGAGACCATACAATATGCTAGTATGGGTCCCAGCAGAATTTGTTGCACTGACAAAAAACGTAACCGAAGGGACATACCCCTGTTCCTCGTCAAGGTTCTTAAGTGAGCTTTCACTTGTTACTTACTATCAAATCGACTTCTGCTCTCGGCTGGACTTTTTCCAGTTTTCATCGGCGACAAAGCCTTGGAACTGCTTTGTCAACGTAGACATCTTTTTCCCGGATTTCGTCATTAATGGAATCAAATCTCGGAGTTTGCCTTACCCAAACGTTTTCGAATACAGAAATATGTTGGAAGGTCCGTATCGACCTTCGTCTGTCTGGTCGTTTCAATTACTTGTCGCCGACACCCAATTTCTTTTGAAACAGGGTACTCCAGGAATCGCAAGGTGGATGAAAGCCGGTGTGGCTGACGATGTGTTTCCTTTCGATACTGGTCCAAAGTTCAAGATTGCCTTGTTTGCGGTTCTATTTAGTAAATTCAGGGATGACGCTAATGTAGTGCATATTATGAGACCCTGCTTGGAATGTCAAGATTACGTTTCTAAAATTTCTCTTCAACTGTCGGACTGGAGTTTATCTTCTTTAGGCACTCTTTCAAAAACAGCAAGCCTAGGATACCATGAAATTCGTCATTGG
>JAHZNB010002767.1:0-25900 GCA_027744295.1 Callyntrura guangdongensis | reverse complement strand
CTTGCATTCTGTTGTAATTAATTAGCCATACAGAACACGATTTACGGAAGCTCCTCTGCCTGATAGGAATTCGCAAATATATTGGTCTTAAAATATTCAGGGAAAAGGGAGTTTATAAATTTTTCCGTCCATTTGTTTAAATGCACGATTAGAATAAAATTAGATTAAACTGACTTCTTTATTTAGTTTACTAAATGATGTTGGCTGGCGATGGACGAAATAAGGTTTTCTCAGGGAAAAGTTGACCTATGCTTTATAATATATGTAATTTGTAAAGGAAAACAGTTATTTAACTAATAATTTATCTTTTGGGAATTATTTTACATTGCCTTTTACCTGAAATTTAATAATAATTTAAAACTTACCCATATCAGTGTAACATCTGTAGCAGCCATATGAAGCAAAACCACTACAAAAGAACATTACACCACTGAATATTACGCACAGCAGAGGATCAAGTACCACCGTCATGATTTGAAACCAAACGTTACGTTACAAAAGTTGCAAGATGCGGTTAATAAGTAGCTTTTCAATTACAAATAAATGTAAAACCGAGCACTTTTACATTTGCCACAACAATATTGTAACATTGTTGTTCAGTCCAAAAACGAATTTTGTTCTTTTAATATTACAAGCTAACTAATAAGTATGAAAAATACACTGACTATTTTAAAACTGTTATTCATTGACTTACTTTCCAGAAAGATGAGAAGAGAGTAAATGAAGTCAGAGAAAGGCTCGCATGCTGAAAAGAAAAGGACGTTGACAGCTTGCCAACTCCAAACGAATTTCTTATTACACAACATATACCTACACACACACGTCATATTGACTGCCCATGGGTCGATTTCCGGAGAAAGCAACTTTTTATCACGGCATGCAAGTGGTTTTTTACCAAACACAGCCCTCTCATGACATTGTTCTTCTTACTTTCTAAGGTGCTGGGGCTATGTGTATTATGTAAACAACATAACTGTATTTCCCACGCAGTGGAAATCGTGTCGCGATCGTAATCGACTTGAACCAGGTCAGTTGCTTACCTCTTTTTTCAGACGTGGTTACACTAATATGCATATATTCATGTATGCAACCCATGAAATTCTCTGTATAACAAACTATACATACGCATTCGGGGGAAGTGTACGTTTATGCATCTCGGAATTTTTTCGGTACATAAAATACATTATATTAATATAAATTCAACCACATCACCAACTGAAACTTTTATACCTGGTTGGTGTCCAGTTTTATTAAACTTGTTAAGTGAACTCTTAACTGAGATGCACTTAAATAGGTAAATACATATATATATATATATATCCAAATGTACAATTTAAATACACGTTAGTAGCACTCTTGACTTTCCTTTTCGATCTTTAAAGATTGTTAAAGAAATGGAAATGTAGGACAAGGTAACTCGTTCGGTAATTGCCTAATAATAAAAGGGAATATAAATCAAATATAAATTCTGCTTGGAGCACCAGGGCATTAGGTCAAGAAATTTCTTAACTGATAATAACTCAAAGTTAACTACTAGACTACATACCTTAGTAAAATTGTTAGAAAGACGAGTTTGGACATGCATCAATTTTAATTTTTTTATACATATATTTTTTCCAGAAACATGGTCACATACAACTTATCTCAGATTAAACAAACATACTTAAAGTTTCAGCAATACAGTTAGTTAATTTATTTGTTGGTATAAACAAGAAAGTGGTAAATCGAAAAAACCGGTATCATATATATTCTTTTTACAGGTACATATATGCCCATAAAACTTTGCTACCAAAATTATTTACAACAATAAATAATTCCTATTATTAAACACTTTTGTTTACCAAGTAGTCAGACTCAAACATTTTTCTTCAGTGTAAATATTATTATCATTTGCTTATCCGCAAAGGAATATTGCTGTCTTTCTGATAGTAGTAGTTTGTTAACAGTTGGTGTGGCCCAAACAGGAAAAACCTACTATATTCGCTCCTCATTCATACTTTCTATAACTTGATTATTCCACCCCAGTTATTATTTTGATTTTTTTTAGCAATTTTATACCTTTCCTTTAGAATGAACTTTACATTTCCACTTATTCGGTATGAAGTAATATAGTAGGGAGATATTGTTACACTTGAAATGCAGCCAAATCGGATAAAGTAGTGATAATGACAAAATGATATTTTTGTAACAAAATTCTGATAACTTATCATGTAACGTCATCTTTGAAATTTGTAGTGGTGGTGCGGTAAATTTTGCGTTGTAATGTAGGGGTGTACACATTCGTGGCATGAGTGTTGGCCATAAACGCTTGAAACTGTTGAGAGTTCTGTCTCTGAAGTTGAGGGCGAGACAGCTCATGATTACTTTGATGACGATCCAATTCGTGATGATTATGACGATGATTATGATTTTGACGATGATGATTATTTTGTCCATGGCTTTGTCGATAATGATGATATTCGTCAGGAGGAGGATACTCTTTTTCGTACTGATGCTGTTCTTGTTTTCTATACTCATGTAGAGGATAGTGTTCTTGTGTGAGTTGTACATACTGCTTCTGGTCCTGATGCTGTTGATGCTGCTGCTGTTGTGATGGCGGGGGATGATGGTGCTGCTGATGATGAGGGCGATTTTGTGCATGGTGGTTATTGGAATAATAACTGTAAGGTTGGTGGAATTCTGTATTAGTGCTCCACACATTAATTGTTCCTCTCGGACTGCGATGAGGGCTCGGGCTGGGACTAACACTACGGCTTTTACTAAGCTTTCGTTGTTGAGAGGGTTCCCGTTTGACTCTACTCTCTTTATGCGTCTTCCCTCCTTGAGCAGGTTTGGTTGGAGGAGGCTGTTGAACACCTGCATGAAGAAATCGAACTCAGGTTACTTTTAATTTAAAAAATGATTTCTATGTTTTGTGCATAAAGTTTTATTATCTCATGTTTTTTAAAAAATATATCGGCTTTAAAATATAATCAGATTCAAATTAAATTGTTAGTATTTCGTTACATGCTAACTAACTGTTACCTGTACACACTAACTGACATTCTGGGTTCTTAAATACGTTTACATTTAAATTTCATCCATTCGTAATAGCATGCCATCCATAACAAGCGTCTTATTATGAGAGAGACAAGGGAAACATTTGAGATTCATTCTGTATTTCTAAAAAGATCTTAACGTACTTGTATAAAAATACATATAAACTTTGAAGTTTGAGAGAACTCAGAGAACTTGAATGAACCTGGCTTGTGAAGTGCATGATACTTACGACCATGATCATCATCGGCCTCAGTATCGCCATTGATGTGAATGATCAAGGAAACGGAAAAAGTCTTGTTGGTGCAATATGTCATCGGGAGGGTGCCGACGAGAAGCCTTACGTTGTTGATCGTAAACATGGCCAGGAGGATACTGTAACACTGCAGGGTTGATAACAGCATGTGGCAAACCTGAAGAATATACTCCGTTCCCATTCTGAAGTTTGAACGTATACGGTGTTGGCTTGAATATGTTATCTGGAGGAGACGGTGTGGCCATTGGAAGGGGATCGTAGAAATGTTTGGCTTCCCACACAACCTCCTCCGGTTGAACATCAGCTTTACCTGCAGAGAAAGTCATTAAAATGTCAATATTAATGTGCACCATTTATTATGTAATTTAAAGAATTGAATTAGCCATGTGCAAATTATTGTTTAATGTGAATAATAATAATGTTAGTAAACTTCGTGTTCGTGTATAAATATTGCGACAAAATGGGGTGAACACGTGCCTTCTTTAAAGTGTCATTCCATCCATCCGGCAAACTTTTGAGGTCAACATTTGCGTCATAAATATCAAAATAAATTAAACAGCCCAGTAGCGGTTAATTGGCATGCAAAGAATAAATAAGCGGCAAGGAACAAGAAACGCAAAGTGAGAATGTATTGTAAGTTACAATTTGTAACCGCTAATGGAGCAACAACCCATGAAATACTAGTCAATATACGTATTTTCAGTAAAGCCAGTTATTTTCAAACAGAAGCATTGCAGGTGTAAACTTCTATTAATAGCCAGCCGGTCTGACATGTGGAAAGCAGATTGGCTATGACGGAAGTATTTTTGGAAAAGTATTTTTAATCTGGTCATAAATTATGCTGCCACCACAAACGCAATCCCAATCAATTATTTTAAAGTCACTAAGATCACAAGCAGCATGACTTTTGATTTTCCATTTCCCTGTCACAGGGGAGTTTCATTACGTCACGTTGTATTACTATTATTTTATATTTGGAACCATCCATGCATTATTTCATATTTTACAAATTATAAAAGTAGTCATTTTCCGGCATGGATGAAATTGAGTATGTACATTAAACGACGGGATCGCGTCGTTGTGGCCAATATATCGGTGTAGCATGCTCAATCACACAAAGTTCATGTTCACGTCACACTGCAAGGCCATTCCACAAGATCACAGTAGCAGCATAAGTTGGTTGGTGCGGAAAAGCCATCTATATAACATGAATTTTAGTATAACAGCAAAAGAAAGTCACAGACTTTTGAAACAACGAGAAGAAGGAAAACCGCAATGTTCTTACGGTTTTGCTAGATTCGTCTCGTCTCAACCACCACACTACCACATACATATATGGCATATGTGCACAGATTATACAATTTCGACAAAGAAGGCGTCGTGTGTGTTAATATTTGGTAGTTCCCGTATTTTAATACTAACCTTCAGTTAAAATATGATGGAAGCCCGCGTAGCAGCATAAAGTACAACAGCAAAACACGACCGAAATGGCAATTATGCCAAGTATGGCCTCCAAAAACATTGCGTGTCAATCTAACGAGGACGCCGTTGTTACCACCACTGCCGTAGTAGGAGTAGTAAAGGTAGCAAACGGTTGTGTATAAGTTGAAGTGAGTTTTTTCTTGGTCTTATCCTTCCTCTGCACCTTTCTTCTTTCCCGTTGTCCACTTTCCACAGCCTCTGCAAAATACAAGTTAAAACGCTCAGAGTGGAAGGGGTAGTAAAAATAAAATACATGCAGCATTGTTTGTTGTTGTTTTTATGTATTATCGGATAATCACCATCATCGTCTAGTCGGGGAACGACAAGCGACAACACACATGCATACAACAAATGCCCAGTTTTTGGATAATGTGAGATTTGGTCATGCAAAATACGTGGATTTAAGGCATGTGACCATGTGGTTTTGGTTTTATATGTCTTTATTATTGAAGGAATGTATGATTGTGTAACGATTGTTAACCCAACGCGTAGCTGTATATAGAAAACGCTTCTATCTCATCTTATCTGCAGGAAAGGCGAGTTTTGTTTGTGATACGATCAGTCACAAGAATATTTTAGCCATTTTTCTATTTTTAGATGTCAATGTATTTTACATACATTTAACGACAATGGAGGAGGTCATGAAAGATGCTGTTGGGTCGACGCTCAGTCGACCCAAAATCTGCTCGCTGTGTGGGAGTATTTCTAATTTTTACTCTGAACAAAAAGATTGGAGTGGCCTGTCAAATAATGTTGACTTTGAGAATGTTACTGACTTCCGTTTTTTATATGTCGTTTTACCAACATTTCCATCCAACTGATTTCCCGTCGCATTTAGGGTAACTAGTATCATTTTACTATTTTGATGTACATCCAAAGATTCACTTGGTTTTATGACCAAAACGCCAAGTTAAAATTAATCATGAACTTTCACAAAACTAAAACATAAAATGATTTGGTTCTAGGAATCAAATCGTCATACGTCGTAGTAACTAACTAGATCACACTATTGTTTACCACGCTTTAAAAATATGTTGCCGTATGTAGTTCTATTCCATTTTGATAGGTCACAATTCTCGGTATATTCTTCCATGATTCACAAAATCCCAGAATACATGTGCTTTCATCAAATCCGTTTACGATATAAATTAGCTTACATCACAACTCACACTACACTGCTTAAACATAAAACAATACATTTCTACTCAGATTTTCTAGTGTCTACCTCTTCCCAAGTACATTAACAATTCACACACAAAAGCTGTCAGCAATACTACACGCTGTGTGTCACTAAATCGTTTAAGTTTTAAATAGTTAATATACGGGATTTCCCTAAATGAAAACTAAAAGAAACTTTAAATAAGTATTGCGCAGTTATTCTTGGATAAAATCTTTACCATATACTACCGAGTTATTCTTACGAATAAACGCTCACGATGACACTAATATCTCACTCAAGAAGTTCACAAGAATCCAGAAGCTTTTTCCGTTGCTGATTACTACACTTTATGGCATATTTTTTTATTATTGTTACTCTCGGAGAAAGTTCAAAGTTCACTCGTTTTGGCCTCGCTCTGTAATAATGACAGACCATAAAATTTCCCCATCTTTGTCTTGTTCCCTGTGAAACTGACTGAAGCACACCAGTGCAGTCTTGTACTTGCTATTCTTTCTTCCTCCCACCACCACAGAGTAAAGCGTAATCAATTAAGGAAAGAAAATCCTAACACCACGGCTGCCCCTACACTTCGGCCACTAAATGCTTCGTTTTGTACCACTTCCTTTGTTTCCTTTCTTCTCTCTGTGCAGTCGAAAAAACTGGACCAAATCTACAAAGCCAATGTGTCTTGCCCGTTATCTCATCTTTGTATGAAGCGCTCACTGGAAATGTCCCTACACAAAAAAGTTATGAAGTGAATCCACCACTATACAATACGCGAAATATTTAAGTAAGTCCAAGTGACGGTTACATAAATGGTTTAGATATTTTATTATTAGAGGAGTACCATTGTTTATGTTGTACATGTGTGGAAGTGGTTTTGTGTGTGTGTGTGTGTGTCTTTACAAGCATTTGACTTTTACCTTGTCTGGAGAAATCCTTGGACTTTACCTACATTTGTTTCCCCTTCCTCACTCACACACTCACACCACAATGCCAGTGTTCGCTGTTGTATGGCATGGCTCCTAATCTTACGATTTACATTGCCACTGCCAAATAATATATACGAATCTAAACTTTTCGCTGTGTGTGTACTCACTCAATATACGCATAGACACACATTGGCAGACGACGTAGAGGTAAAATTAAGGTATGTATATACAATTTGTACTGCTACAATTGCACGATTTTTCGTTGATTCATGCTTACTGTTAAATGCTGCTTTGATGCAGATATGTCGTTTCCTCTCTTTTGGCTTAAAGGTGGCAAATGAGTATAATAATCGCATAAAAGTGTATACTTTGGCATTTTTACGTGTTGAATTCAATAGGTAGTGACGGTTGTGCGAAGAGTGACGGAGAGATTGGGCATTCAAGACAGAAATCCTTGATTTTCCCTGCATGGATTCATGTACAAAAAGGAAAAGACCTTAGTGGAAAAGGGAGGTCTTTAAGATGATGGTGATGGCGAAAAACTTTAAGAAAGGACAGAAACGATTACATATATAGTTTTATATTATAAATGTACCTATTTACAATCAAAATATGCAAATGTGTAAACATAATATGGCCTTAAGAAGTACTTTGGTAAAACCGTCATCGTTTTATTTTTTTGATAGTAGTGCGACTGGTAGTGTATAAATGTGGCGTTAAAGATAAATACAGCTAACGTGTTATTTCGATTCATTCATCTTCACTGGGTTTAGTAATTCTATCCACCAAGTAGCAGCGTTTAACATACAACATACATAGTCGTTTAGCAAACGACACATTTATGAAGATTAAGATTTTAGGTTGTAAACGGCCTTTCTCTTGTTTGGTATGCAGGTGTATAAGTGATTGGTCAAGTTTGTCACACTATTCCTTCGAATGTCATGTGCGCAATAAAGCTAAGGCTGGTTTGATTCACGTCTGTACAAAAAGCTGAGGGTTTCCAATTTTCTTGCTTCTCGACACAGGAAAAGTTGAATTTTATTTGTTTCTTTCATGAAAACGGAGAGGGGGTAAGAAGCCTTTAAATTCATATCTAATACCAATTTACATTGCTTGCTTATTACTATTACAAAACATAAGTTTCTCCAAAAATGACGTATTTACGTATAAAAAATAGAAATAGCTAGTAGTCAGTGATGAAAGTGTTGCTCACTGACGCTCAATTATCTTAATCAATGATTCAGAAAATACTACACATTATATAGCGAAACTGCAATATCTTGTTTTTTTTTCTCTCTCTCTCTCTCTCTTTAGATTACAATTTACCACTGTCATTATTTAACAAACAACGTAAACTTTATTGTATTGATTTTATAGTCTGTATGTAAACACATAATATAAATTGAAGATTTCCTTTTCACACGAACACAAAGCTGTTCCTAAATAATTTAAACCTATCAAAAACGTATCACAAATATCACTAACATAAAAACAGTTTTATGCCATTGTCATCCGCCGCCTCCAGTATCCAAGTTTTTAGCATTAGTATTTTCCTTTTTAGCCATTTTCGGTGGCTCAATTTTCTCAGGAACATAATATGACTTAGTTATTTTGTCGTCGTCCGGATTGTCAACAATAAATGGAATGCACAAAACAATGATTGCTAGTATTATAATGAAAATGCCCACAAACAGCAATGATAGTTTCAGTCTGGTCAGTGGTGAATACCAAAAGAATTCCTGTGGAAAATGGAAGTGAAAGGGTTAAGGTCGTAATGGTGTCACCAATGACAGTGTTGTTTGCTGGAGCTATAATAATGTACATTTATATAAGTTTATATATTTATTAGCTTTACAATTAGCATCAAACATCCTAAGAGTAGCGCTTTCTCGCGTTCGTCCATTTCTGGTGGGATCTCAAGCTACAAGTTAAAAGGAAGTTGAAATAATTTACACTTGGTTTATATATGTGACAACACTTAATTTTTGGAGACCTACTTACCCCGGAAGTTTCATAGTCGATGTACTCTACTTCGTGAAAAACATGTTTCCATCCAAACTTAATAATCCCAATCTTTTGCCCTCGGCACAGAATTGTGAAATCAGTGCTTGTTGAAGGAATGTACAGATTTGACACGACCAAAAATAACCTCTCTCCAATCGCATTATACACACTGTAATTAACTTTCGTTCCAAACGCCTTTATGTATCCTAGTGTTCTGTCATTGGCATCAGTCACTAGCATTTTCTTTTTTTAAATTGTAAACTTTTGTAAGTTTTCATGAGGCTATGCTATTATTTCAGAGTAACATTGTCAATCCAAGTCAGCTTACCGACGTCATTCTTGACATAAAAACGGATGGCCCAATAAACTTGAGAACTTTCTTTCCGTGAATGTCATACAAGACGTTTTCAAAGGATTTCTTTGAGTACACTACGAATCCGGTGCACTTTATTTTTTGTTGCTGCATTAAAAATAAAAGTTGACCATCGAAATTGATGATTTGGTAGGCAAGGTCCACATCTGTTTTAAAGTTAACACCAGCCGCTGCTCAACCACAACAACAAGAGGACTTTAAACATTTTTTTACTACACACTATATAAATATAATATTCATCTTCTTCTTCAACTTCTATTCATCATAACCCAATATTTTAAATCCAATCCATTTAATTTGTAACACACACCTTCAAGGTCAACGTAATCCAGGAGTCTCTGCATGAATATGTACTGTGTATTTTCAAAACAAGTAAGAGCTTCAATAATATGTAAAAACCCTTGTTCTTCGTTCGCTAAAAAAGCAGTTGATTTTCGGATCAATTTGTTTGATGTTATTTGTACACAAATATGTGTATTAATTAAGTGAGATTAATAATTTACACGTACAGTCGTCGTCGTCGTCGGTTTTATTTTTGATGCTACCATCGAGCAAGTCGCTAATTCTTTGTCGGGGCTTCATTATGCTTCAGTTGAAATAAACAGAATTAGTGGTGTTCCAGAAAATTGGCATGTAAATGCACAGAGAATTGCTTGTACCTTTTAAAACCCTGATTTCCACTATTTGTTGAACTGGCTGACGTTGCAGAGCGAGCTGTACTTATTAACCGTGTAGGATCCTTAGATGGCCCCAATGGTATTCTACTTGGACCCGCTTTGTCTGTAATTTCCATCATTTTATTAATTTCCTTTTGAGCTGCTGCACCAGCAGATGATTCCCGTCTGGTCTCCGTGGGTTTTGCAGGAGTGTGCGGTTTACTCCTCTGAGTCGGACCAGCAGGTTTGGTTGTTGCTATTTTCGTTGTTTTACCTTTGTTTTTTTTCTTGTGGTCTAAATCCGAGGACATTATCTTTTCAATTTCCTTTTCAGCCTTTTCAGTGGATGATGTCTTCGAAATTTTGCTTTCCTCTTCCATCGTTAATGTGGGTTCATACATGGTAAGACTGACATTTGAGGATGAGTACTTGGGATCGCTAAATTTTGAATGGTGTGATGATGCATCGTCCCTTTCCTGCTCATGTTGCTCTATATCCTGCACCAATGAGCTCATCTTTTGTTTACGAGTAGCGAGGAGCTTTTTGTGCTCCTTAAAAGGATCCGTCGGCATTGTGGAGAGTAAAGCCCTCGAGGAATCAACCTAATTTAATACACTGGTTTTACTTGAAGCGGAAAATGTTAATGCTGTCGCTGAACACCATTTAGCATGCTTTAAAATAGCCGTTATGTATAACACTAATTTAAATACCGTAAATACAGGAATGCTCCAACTGTAAATTAGTTGTAAAATATTTTTCTGGTCTGCTCTTGGATGAAATATAATTAGTACATCCTTGGTTCTGCTATTTGTCTCACAGAACTCATTTCATCTCAATGATCAGTGTAGCCAACGATGTTCAATTTCTATAGAATGTGTTTGGCAATAATTTTTTTAGATATTCATTCAGACACATTTCACGAAAAAAATAGTGTAACAAACGACGAAATAGTTTGAAAAAATTATTAATTTAAAATGTAAAACCTTTGAATGCTCTTTGTATAAAACCTTTCCGAAAGTGGTTGGTCCTGAGGAAATGTACCCATGACAGACATTTCCTCTTTGAATGGCAATACCAATCACCAATCCGTTGAATAAGGAATGATTTAGAACGAGCCTCACCACTTTCTCAGTTCAAACGTTTACCTAAAGAATTGAGAAAAGTAACTGCTTCGTTTGGCAGTAGCAGGAATGAAGTGGAAATATGGAAATAAGCCGTGTTATTAATTCAACTCTCTGGTGTTATATGAAATCAATGACGTTCCATAGTAAAAGTAAAATGGAACGTCATTTATGAAATTAATCTACACATAACAGCCATCACAGGAATACGATGACTGTTGAAGTTAGATCCATAGATACAGGGATACATCATTGATAGTGCATGATGAAAACGGAGAAAATGAAAAGACCTAATCTTAGATTATGCACATCCACGCACACAACTTGTGTGACACAAGTCAGCCTGTTTGATATCATTGGAAAGAAATCGCGATATTCTTTCTCACGAATCAAATATTGGCTAGTTCATCGTAGCAAATTAGCTGATTAAAGAATGGATTTTGTGGAGTCAACTCGGGATACCGACTCAAGTCCTCGTCTTTGCCATATTGTCGACGGCAGTCCCCGTAAAACTTTCACGGATGTTGACGAAACACATGACGATTTGGAGTTGGTGACAGACCTCGATGAGGTGTTTGTAGTAGAGAGCCTTCCGTCACCACGAGAATTTCTAACGTCCCCTGAAGAAACCATACTTTCTCCCCGTCACCAAAAAAAGTTTGTATCAATCAGTGAACTGGATCCTTTCTTTGATGAATTGGCTTCAAGTTCAACAACTTCCTCGTTAGCCTGTGATGGTGACGATGTAACCGAATTAGTGGACCCTGGATTACCTTTAGAAAACAGTGGTGGTAGTTCATGTGGATCTCAAAAAGTGCGTTTAAATGCACCATGTAATAGAACATCTTCGTTTCGGCGAATTTGGTCATCCTTAGGGTCCTCTAATCTTCCCGGTCTACCTGCCGCAATAACGTCAAAGAGTCAGGAGTCCAACTATAATAGTTCTTCTGATTCAAAGGGCGAAGAATCGGATGTAATAAAAAAATCTTTTACACATAAACTGAAAAAAATGTCACACAAGGTAAGAAAGCAGTTGTCGGCCACGGGAGATTTTTTGGCGGAAAAGTTCATCAAGCACACCGTGAAAAGTGACTCAAGCTTAGAGGAATTCGTGGGTCCAGAGGAAGAAAAGCGGAATGAAAAGGAACGTAAACAAGCATTTCCGTCTGAACGGCCAACAAAGGAAAAATTCAAGAAAGGGGAATTAGCTTCTGCGTTACAGGCTGAAGAGCGAAAAGAAAGTTGTAAGGGCCGGGACGAGAAAAATACGTTGTTGAATAAGGAACCCAACTATTTTAAAAAGGAAGTGCATCAAATTGAGCCTTCCAAATTAATTTGGCAAATTCCAAATTGGTAGGTGATGACATTGGCGTATTTTAATTCGTACTAACAATATGCCTGTTCATACAATGGCTAAAAAATTCTATTTTCGTTGCTGCGCAGGACGAAAAGCGTTGAGGAGGAAAACCGATTATGTTGTTTGAAAACTCATTTGGAGGCCGAAAAGAGAAGAATTGCACAAAAACAGCCAGTTGAATGGGCAGAATCTTTGCAATACCTGAGGAAATCCGTAGGTCGGGATTTTCGACGTGGGTATCTCGCTTTGGGAGAAAAGGTTTAGTCATGACTTTATTACCGATTTGCAATAAGTAAAATAGTCTGCAGTCTGGAATGCTATAATTTTTTGAAACACAGATGCAGCTTCCAAATTTTCAAGTCGTTCGCTGTCTAAAATTCAGTCAATTTCATAATCACAGCTTCCTCGCCATCGGCGGTGAGGAAGGAACATTACTGCTTTTGGAACTGGATTACCAAAAACCATTGCACCAACTACTGCAGTATGAAGAGAGCTTGCAAAATCTATTGTATCAAGTTCCTGTACGAAGCAAATGTAGGATTCAGATGAACGAAACCTTGGTTGGTCACGCGTACGATTTGAGACGCATAGCTTGGAACAATGCGAATGGAAAGCTGCTGACTTCGGACGAAGCAGGTTTGCACACAGTTTTTCTTTCAGAAAAATAAATTTCCCGGCATATTACCTGGTACGTCACCTACACCTGTTTAAGGAAAAATTCATGCAAACGAGTTCATACCAATTAGGTGTTATAATTGGATGGGGCCTCGGCGAAAAGGGATGCTGGGTTGAAGAACTTATAAACGACCAAAGTAATTCTAGAATTTGTGACATGGCGTGGTCACCGGATGGAATGCGGGTTGTAATTGGGTACGAGGACTTTGCCGGAAATGGAAACGTTACAGGTGCAAATATTTATGTACTATAAATGAATGAAAAAAATAACACTATTTTTTTCACGCTAAACGTCGCAAAATTTTGTCATAGGAGGTGTCTTAGTCGGTTTTGCAACGGGTACACAAATATACGACAAAAAATTTCCTGNTATACGACAAAAAATTTCCTGGATGTCAGCTCAATGCTGTAGTTTGGTACAGCGATTCTGTTGTATGGGCTGTTGTGAACTTTATTTTGTACTCTTTTGATGAGGCCGGAAATGCAGCTGTACGTTAGAAATTTATAAAATGCCATTTTTACATTAAAAGCTTAACTGACATGCAAACCAAGGTTGTGTGTTGGTTGTAGACAAATCAGCGTTCAATTGCCATGGGTGGGGGACCTTCTGACTTGGTTGCATTTTTGTTGAAGCCTAGATCATCGTGGATAAATTCGGAGAATGCCCCCGAATTTTTGACTGTATACAAAGCCAGTTGTATGACTCTTTTTATGTCATTCTCTGATAAAGGTAAAAAATAAGCAATTATGCTTACATAATTATTGTATTAAAGATATTCCAAACAACGTCAAGGTGGTGAGTCAGTTTTAATTTTTTTCTTTGTATAAACAGCCCCCCTCAAGGTTCACACTCAGCTTACTGCCACCTGTGCAGATTGGAGTTCAAACGGAATTTATATAGCCGTTGGTGGCATGTCAGCTTCAGGCGCCAACTTAATCCCGCAAATTAATTTATTTAACTACGAAGGCAAAGTAATTATTTTCACTTTTTGAGTGCAGTTAATTTCATTGTCACAATCCTAATAAAGAACAGATCTTGCAATTAATTTTATATCTGTTCAGTTACTTCAGATTTTAAAAGTTCCTGAAAACAATATTACCAGTGTGTCATGGACTCATGACAGTTTGCACTTGGCATTTGCTTCAGAGCGTCAAATTTACTTTGCCAATTTAAGACCCATGTATAAAATATCAAGTACCAAAACAGCTTATTGTTACGCCTACACAAAGGATTACGCTAATCAATGGATATCGTTTTGGAATGAGGAGACGGTAAGCAATTATTGTACCATTTTAATAAGGTTACTGAAACAAACTCAAATGCATAGTAAATACATCATTTTTTTTATTAGCTTTTTAGAGAAAGCGTTCCTGGAAAAGTAATCGACATAAAGGGTTGTAATGACAAGTTTTCCATTTTGTGCATGGATGCACAGGGAATTTATCACGTTTTCATATTCACTGAAACCTGTGTCATACAACAACGTAACAACTTTATTGCATGTTTTTTTCGACACCACTCAATACTCAATTATGAGCTGTCAGCATTACTGAATATTTAAAACCTTTTTTTTAGATTTGTGCATCGTTACAATGGAACCTTTTGCATTGGCAACAACCAAAAACTCGGTGGTTTGCCTTGCTCCAAATGCAATACTTAACTGGAATTTTAATTTGTTCACTGAAGAAGGCCCAAAAAAGTTTACTGGAGCTCTGAAGACCACTCGACAAGTACACGTTGATGATTTTCCAGGGATTATCGTCAAACCAGGTGAAAAACAGGATCATCTGCTGAAAGTATGTAAACAGTACACAGCTAAATGTTACTGAATGCACCTATTCAAATTGGTTGTGGAAATACATATACCTAACTGCGTAGTTTTATAATCTGTGGTGTTCAGATTAACTTTTCTTTCATTTTCTGCTACAGCCTACCCTAGATTGTGCTCGATGCTTACATGCTGTTCGTGACCGCCTTTGCGTGGCACGAGAATCCGGAAAGCTGCAAATGTATGCGTTACCTACGTTAGGGTTTTTGCAAACTTACCGCTTGGACTTGAATGTAGGGAAAACGATACCATTGGTTTAATTACACGTAAATATTCACTCCCACTTAAATTGTAAACGTTAACAAGGGTTTACATCCATTCATTGCGGTAGGGAGACATTTGTCAAGAAATCCGATTTAACAATGACGGAACCCAACTTGCTATCCTCACAATGAACGGCCACTTACGAATTTGTCAGTTTCCTGAGATCAGAGAGAGAAGAAAAGATTCAGTTTACAATGGACAACAGATTCAACTTTTGTTTTGTGAAAAGTTGACAAGCGTTACGGGGTTCATGTGGGCAGTAGACATGTCACATCATCTCTGTGTTTTAGAGGGAAATAACATGTAATGTTACATGCGCTCATTGTATAAAACTACATGATTAAATGAAATACAAATACTGTTAGCAATCATGATTTCCATTTGCAGCCATTTTCTAAATGATGACCATATTATCGAAACAATTGCTAATATTCCCTCCGGTTGTTATCTTACAAATTATGAGGTAATTCTGCTTTATTGGGAATCTGAGGAAATTTAAATAGTCCATGTTAAAAAATTAAAATATTACAGGGACTCCGGGTCACTCTTATTTACATGGATAAAATAATAGAAAATCCTGAAAATCCTTCTGCCAAAATCGTTATCAAGTTGAACACTTCTACGTTATCTCGAATACGTGAATCTTTAGATCGCGGTGACAGTGTAGATGATATTGCTAGTGTTTTGAGCACGTCATCATACAATCATCCGATTCTGACCAAAGTTTTGGGCGACGAAGCGCTTCGACAAGGGGATTTCCAACGTGCAGAAAACATCTTCATGGAAGAAAAAAATTATCCAGCACTTAGATTTATGGAAAACATAAACAACAAAGGTTTGGAGCTCCAGCGAGCGCAAATCTATTGTTTCTTGGCGGAGTATGAACAAGCTCAACACTATTTCTTACGGGCAGGGAGAAAGTAGGCAGCTACAGATAAAAATTGTAATGATCGATTTTACGAATATTTATACTTACCAGACTTATTTTTAAAGAGATCTGGCTACCAAAATGTGGAAGGATTTAGGCGACTGGGAAAAGGTTAGTTTTTTGAGTGGTTTTAATTCTGAGGATGCGACACCGGAAGCCTTGGAATTTTTATACGACAAGTTCCGTGATGCTCAAGATTGGGAAATGGCACTTGAAACCAGTGTTAAACTAACCGACTTTGAAAACATGTTGGAACCCTGTGTTATATTGGAAGATTATGGAAAATTAGTTGCGGCAATGGAAAGTTTGAGCCCTGGAGATCCCCTTTTGCTTAAAATTGGCAAAGTGTTTGCAAGTGCTGGATTGATTGAGGAAGCAGTACGAGAAAATTCATGAATCGTTGTCAGCAATAATTTTTGTTCTTGTGAATATTCAGGGTTATTAACTTAACTAGAAAAAAATTTGAACTTAAACAGGCTTACTGTTTGTCTGCATATGGTACACCAGAAAGTGCCATGAAAATAGCTGTGGACACCCGTCATTGGGATCTGGCAATGAAATTATCCCGAATTCACAACCTACCTCTAATTCAACCTGCTTTGGTAAAACATGTCAAGTTAGTGAGAAAGACTTTATATTCTGAGTACAAGCCTTATTATGTATTCAATGATTTTAACTGGTACACGACCTCTTCATTATTGATGATACTATACAAAATGGTGTTAGGGGACTAATATCGGCGAATCAGTTAAATCCAGCGATTCAAATTTTGGACCGATGTGGTAAAATTCTGACCGCTGGGAAGTTATTGATTTGGGTGCATACCTTAAACATGTAACCTTCTTACTAATCTTTATTACTAAAATATGTTACCCCTACATATCCATATTTTTCGTTCTTCACATGTAGAAAGGACTCCGATTGCTACAAGACGAATCGTGTGACACAATGGAGATAAAGAAAATATTTGTTCTCGCAGCAAAAATGCTCTCCAGGAAAAAATGTCGTGCAAAGAAGGGAACTATTCAGAGCTGTGACAAACAAACAGCTAACGAATCTGAAGAACTGGATTTGGAGTTTTTGATTTCAAAGGATCACCTGGAAATTATGACGGGACATAATGAATGGTGCTGGAGTGATCCATGGAGAGGGGCGGAAGCAATTCACTTTTTGAACTTGGCACAACGGTTTATTTACAGAGGAATGATGGGAAGAGCCTTCAAAGCAGCAATGCACTTAAGGTTTTTTTTATACATTTATACAATATTTTTTGTGTTCAACCCAGACAAATAATATCCCTATAATATCAAATCCTACAGAAAATTTGAAGACATTGTTGGATTTGAGAGGATAAATACGCTTATTGCTCTAACTGCTATCAACAACGGATATCTCAATGTTGCCTCTAATGCTTTAGTAAAGTTGGAAGTGGAAGGAGATGAGTACTCGGAAATATCCTTTAATTTGTTCAAAGAGCACGCTCCAAAAGATCATGACGTTTCCTTAATTCAATGTCCAGGGTAAAAATTCACCGCCACAGTATTGTGCACATTTTCAAAATTATAAAAGCCATGGAATATGAGTAACTTGACATTTTGGGTAATGTTTCTGTATCGATAGATGTGACGAACGCATTCCAGACTTTTATTCTACTTGTCCTATTTGCAACATGCCATTCGTAATGTGCATTTTTTCCGCCTGTCCAATCTCCAGTGGAATGGAAGTGTGGACGTGCCAAACGTGCTCCCGCAATGTAGAAAGCACGAAAAGAGATCGATTTGACTACTGTTTACTTTGTCACAGTAAAATACATTAATTTATTGTGTTGTTTAGAAGTTACTAGCAATTGATTATCAAGCCTTCTAAAAGAATATGTTGTCAATTTAGTAAATAACAAAAATATTGTTTATATAATATCTGCCCCTTCGGAAAGCCATCTCTTAGGATTATCTGTTGTTATTGCATGTATTTCTTCCTGAGAAAATCCCCTACACTTTAACTTTGGGACGATGTTTTGTAAAATGTGCCCATACCCATGTCCTCCAAAATTGGTCTAGACATACAATTAAGCAAGAATACGTTTGTGATCATCATGATCCTGCATAAATAGATATTAGTAATGATAGCTTTGGTACCAGTCTGTGTTTGGTGTGGATATCATGCTGAAACTGTAATCTGGTGAAGATATCCGTTTTCTTTCATAAGCTGCAACCTTCCAATTCGTTGAGCATCCGAGAGAAAGTCAATAGATTCTTGCAACTGATAATATGATATTTCCGTGCCAAAGAGATCAAATTGTGTAAAAGCTTTAAATTTTGCAAACTCCAAAAGCTTGTCCTCATCAAAGATAGTCCCTTTAAAAAGATCATTGCTCTTTTATGTAATACCTGTGTGAATATCAAATTGCTATTGGTTGTACGTGAATGACAGCAACATGACGTGAACTTACTATCAAGATGTGACATCACTACATTCTCTGGTTTACCACCAGCTTCCATGAAAATTCTCATGATTTCAAATGGTGCTTCTGGATTTCTGCCTGGGTGAAAGCTTATTGGCTTCTTAGTTTCTTGTTGAATCACTGCCGTCGCTTGGATAGCCCGCTTTTCAAAATCTAAAAATATATTTTTAAATTCAGTTTTCCAGGAAAATTTTTCCCTTTCACATAACTTGAATTAGGCTTAGGTACATTTGAAATTAGAATTGCAATTAAAATTAAAAAACCTTCAATTGGCCAAGACGATCCAATTTCACCCACAATACCACATTTGATTCCCTCTTCATTCCCATTTAAAAGTTCGTTTAACATTATATCATGCATTTGCTCCACAGAATACGAGAGAACAGCATTACTGCGTTGTGCACAAGCAATGTAAAACCCTGAACGCGATAAAATTACGCATGTACTAAACTTGTATCATAAACTTGTGTGGTAGGTACAAGACGGCATTAACCATTGTAACAATATTCGCAGGCATTTAATATTCACATTCGCCATACCTGTTCCAGCCACAATCGTGACCCCTGACTGTAAGCTGACTTCCTTAAGAAGGCTCAAGTTGCGAGATATCCCTTCAACAGTGTTTTCAACAATAGTGCTTCCACCAACTTGTTTGTACCTCACTAGTTCATCTACAATGACAGCCTTTGTGTCAGCATCATCCAGCTTGGTATTGTACACCGAACTGTACCTGCAGTCGTGTAAAAGAGGAAGAAATGCTTGATCTGTCGATGGCTACATATAATATATGATATGACTACTAATAATCCACTACTAATCATGGTGCCAGCCACAGACTGAAAAATAAAGAACATTTCGTTTTCTAACGAAACATACGGATACTGACGGACAACTCCTAAATTCTTTAAAAGAAACGTTTCCTTCGGTTCCGTGGGATAATTTATTCCTCGAGGTGGCTGTTGGAGGACACAATCGAACTGCATATGGATATGTTCATGAGTAAGAATAGGACCTAGGTCGTTCACATTTACGTGACCCGTAACTAGTACATAAAAATAATAAGGTTATATAAGTCTTCAAACCAATCCGAAAAATTTTATGAATTTATAATAAAGACGGGTATGGAGGAGAGGTATTGTTGTGCTTTTACCTGAGGTGACTGCTAACGACATGTCGTGCGTGTTTTTAATGTGAAAGTTGATCCCTTACAAATATTTACCTATATATCATTTGTTATGGTCCTTTTAGTTGTGTTTTGACTTTTAGGTATCATCCGTTTCATCCATATGACAGTGAGCATGTATTTATACACGTCTATATGTTAGGTTAAAAATATTATAAGAAACTGATCATTATATCAAGTACTGGTCCGAGTCAAGTACATCAGCTACAGATAAAGTAATGTACCAGTGATTTTTTAAACTTGAGCAGAATGTGTTCACATATAGCAAGTCTGAAAAGACACAGAGTAGTAGGGTGATATTTGGTTCATATCAGTATCATCGGCACTTTGTACTTACACCTCACTTATACAGTGGATGTTGTTTTAAATGGAAATGATAGAATCGTATATTAACACGGTACAGAATTTACCTATATTGTATCTCAAATTCTCAACTCTAATACAGCATAATATTATTTCCAGTGGCATCACTTAGGTATGAGGTTTTATGTATATGATTCTCATCTTAGGGATATTTCACATTTTGGAAATTACAAAAAAAATTACTGCGCGTGAAACTCATGTCACGACCTCATTATGCTCCTTAACCTATAAGGTTTCCATTCCAAAGTGGTTTTTATCTTGTATTGCCCCTGCATGCTGCAGCTGCTGTTCTAATATATTATTATGTACTTAATGACATTGTAAACTTGAATAACTTTAGTTTGGCTAGATTGGACTAGCAACTAATGTGTTGCTTTCTTCCCGTGGTTATCTATTGAGAGACAGACGTGTAATACACACGAAGCGGACACTAAATAATTTGTTCATCCGTCTCCTGAAAATTTCTTCAATTTCGGATATTCTAAATGACGACTATGAAGAGCATCCTATTACATCTCTCCTACAGCTCCCTGCTATAACAGCTAGTGAGTCGTTTTCTGACTCTAATATTGCTAGCTTTAAGTAATATCGCCGTAAAGGATAAGAAATGGCATAACCTTGAACTTGATACATAATAACAATTTTATGAATCAGAGAAGCTGACCATACATATGGGTTAATATGCGACTCCAACAGGGTAATTATTGTGGGCTGAATGTATCATAGAACCATGAATTTTAGAACTATCTACTATCATATAAAGAACTTGCAAACAGTCGTTTGCAACAACTCGTCAATTTCTCTTAACCCTTTTCAAATGCTTATGTAATTGCTGATGTTGAATGAAGCTGATTAAATTATACTTATGCGATGTTGATAGACATAAAATTATTACGCCGAAGTTTGAGCAGTTCGAAAATCACAAGACATTTGTCCTTCCTTTTCATTTAATACATAATATCAGTTCCCATTTAATACTCGACGAATCAAGTTGATTAGAAATTATTTTGTAACGGGGGAAAATCTGAAATTACATTTCAAAATGGAGTTAGGTCTGAAAATCTCAGCATATTCCTTTATAATTTTTCTAGTACTTTTAACACAACATTATCAAGTAAGGGCATACTAGTACTAGTGGAACAAACAATATCTTCTTCAAATGTTGGTATTAAGTACATAATATTCTACATAAACATTCTTGGAAAACAATAGGTAGATGCAGCTGGATGTAAAGACGATGCATCGTGCACAGACCTCTGTGGATTCGCAGGAGCAGGACAATGTGTCAATGGAAAATACTGCAGTTGTGCTGATTGTCCGGGGCGAAGCGTACACATTTTCAAATGTTCTTCATTTTCCACAATTACATGTAAAACATAAAATAATAACCTTTAATAATAATCTCGATCCTTTCAAAAACTTTCCACAGATATATGAACTAGCAAGGCTTCCTAATATTTGCACGTTGGATCCAACATGTATCTGTCCCGCTCCAAGGTTTTCACTAACAAATGGAAGATTCTACACCGGTCACCGATGCATTCATGGAACGTCTCTGGTCTGTATATGTTTCTGCTTGCCAACAACACCAGCAGCAATTGTGGATATCGTAAAATGTCCCTTTCCTAAGAACGGTAATGGCACTACTACCACAGCAGCACCACAAAATGGCACCTCTACTACTGCGGTCCCTCCAGGTGACGCCTCTACTACTGCTGTATCGCCAAGTGACGCCTCTACTGTAGAGGTGCCACCTAGTAACACTATAGCTAATAATGCTTAAAAACGAATCGACATAAAATGAAGTACAAATACTTTACGATATGTACATTCTTAATTTTTTATTTTAATTAAAATTTGCAAAATTAATAAAAAAAATACGATTTTGTTAATTGTAAATAGATATCAAGAAAACAATTTCCTCGAAATAACAAATTTTCCTAACCAAATAAGAAAGAATCCAACTCCTATAGCTAGTAAAGTTGATGCTATGAATAGGCACATACAACGAACTGCATTTCTTCGTATTCCTAAGGAAAAACACACACACATTAATCTTCCGCACCAAATACAGCATCCCCATCGTCCTTTCAATTTAGACTGTTCGAGGTGAGTTCTACGTTTTCTGCGAGCCTCTGATAAAACTAACAGTTCTCTACTGCCGTCACGATACATTTTAGAGTACGGTAAAGGGAACTCTTCATAGTCATCCGGAATAACTTCGCAAAAGTGCGGATAATCACTGTTCGGTTTTAGGTTAACGTAATCCTTAAATATATTACACAAACATCATAAAAATCATCTATGTTAGTCAAATTACTGAAATAAGTTATTCAACAAATCTATGCACACCAAGAGAATAGCTGTAGAAAGTAGCAAAGCTTTCTCCTCAGGCGTAACGAAATTCTTGAAGAAAGTTATGCCAGTTGCAGAGGAATGGGGAGGAACGATTGCCCTGTAAAAGTCAAAAGCTTCTGTTTGATTCATTAGAGTCTCTATCATGGCGATCGGTTCATCCTCGTCTGGAAATGTGACATCAAGAATCCCATCAGACAGGACACCACTAACAAGCATTACACATTTATTGGAAGCATTGTAGATTTGAAATTTCGTCGTGGATGACAAGGACATTTTTTGCCGTACCGAGCCTAACTTGGTTCCATCAGGAAGCGTGACGTCCGCTGACTTTCGAAACAAATTTATTAAGTTGTGAGTCAAAATTGTGTGCATAAATTGGCATATTTTAATTTTTAATGGGATTTTTAAGTACATTGCCACAGCCTTTAAATCCAAATGTAAAGAAGAGACAAACGTACTGAGCAAAACAATAATTGAAATTGCATTTCCGTTTCACACTGAATACTTTCCGACAGTGGAAATCAAAGAAGCTCACTTCGAACAATCGAGCATCTCGAATCCATGTAAGCGATCGTCTAGTAACTTTTTCGATTGCAATGTAAAGTTGCATTCCACGGGAATTTTTTACGTCAAACTGACTGTAAGCCATTAATCGCTTTTCTCCCTCTAAATCTGGCGAGTGCCAACATATTAAGTGAAATATAAACAAGTTAGTATTCATCATCAGTAAATTCAGTTATTGCAATGCATTGTATGAATGTACAATGGAGTTACATGGAAATAAGTAATTGAAATTGAACAGTGCTCTACCCATTAAATTTTGGGGTCTCCTGTTAATCAACAGTTGCTCATATTTGTCAAGTATTTCTAAACCAGGCGGGCAGCCGAGAATAGTGAATCCTTTGTTAAATCAATTTAAAAACAAATTAAACTAGATGTACTATTTTATTTAAATTTCAATTTAATGTATATTGTTGGCTGTTGGTTATGATTTCACGTCTAGTTACTAGTAAAGTAATGGGGTGCCTCGTAATTTAATAAAGTTTGTACTAAAACAGCATCCGGACTGTCCGCATCCCCACTCGTGCCAGTTGACACAACTGAGCTAGCTGTTCCAGTACATCAAGGAATTTTAAGTTAGATGATTTGCTGACAAAGAAAGTTGTGCAATATGTAGAAATCCTGCATTTTAATTTATATTTTTCTAATATGTAAACGATTTACCATTGTTCATCGTGCTTGGAAATGTTAGACATACATTTCCTATCAAATTCGTTGGAGAAAAGAACCGCGGATTTTAAATTTTCACTTCTTTGCAATGCGATAAGAGAGTGTTGAATTTATGTGGGTTTACGTCGATAGTGTTTTATAGTTGGATGTTGGATATTAGACAGAGTTGGACAAAAATTTAAATTTTCGTTCAATACAATAGATATTATTGCATTGGTATGGCGAAGATGCATAAGTGTAAACTGTAAACTGTGTAAATAAACACAAATTGTAAACACATAATATACAATACTCACCAGAGTGTACAGAGAAATGAAGTACTATAAATTTATAGTACTTCATTTGTACAGAGTGTTTGTAGTCTGTGGCTGTAATTTGGCCACATTTTATTTAGAAAAAAGTGCAAGTTGGTATAAAAATAATATATCTATATTCATTTTATTCTATTTAATTCATAGTATTTTTTGCAGTCTCATATCTTTTAATAAATGTAGGAGCATTTCGACGTTTTAGAGGCTCGGGGATATCCAAGTCTTCCGGTTTATCATAAACAGTACCGATAACGACTCTGTCTTTCGCTTCAATATCATAATCCTTAAGCTCGCGTGGGTGTTTGTTTTGATTGCCTAATTCTATTTTTTCTCCATAATAACCGAATCCACGTTTATCTGCAGGTCCTTGACCTTCATTTTCCAATGCATCTGGGATGCCTTTAATGGTTTTTCCCAAACCGTCGCCATCGGTCCAGCCATACTTTTCCATTACTTTTCTCCCGACTCCACGGGTGTATTTTTCAAATTGACCGATTTTCCCAGTTTCGTTAGTACTGCCTCCGAGTTGTATTTTAATTTTTCGCTTATTTACTTGTGGCGGAGCAAGTTTTTTAATTACAGATATTGTTTCTAATCCTTTTTGTACCCTCTCAGAACGCCGCATGTCCATCAAATCGTGAGCATCTTTGTCTCCCCCACCTACATAAATTAAAATCGTTGTGTTCATTTAAGTATATTTTGGTGCAATACGTTTACAGAACAAAAATCTTCAACGCGCAGTATTATAATATAGTATATCAGACAAGAGGTAACTTGGAACATTGGTAAAAAGTATAAAAGAGGAAGAACGATTGTACAAAGTAGCATACCAGGCTCATAGTATCCAAAAAATACATTAAATGTTGAAATTACAACACGTAAATGTTGTATTAGTAATAACTACGTAAATACAATATTGGCACAGCTGCAAATGTACAATACCTTTCTCCCACTGAAGTTCAATTTCTTCTTCATACAATCTTTCTTTGGATTCTGACGTCATATCTCCATGTGTAGTTCTCTAAAAACGTGGGATAATTTAATACAAAATCCAACAGTATAGCAAAGGTCATTTACTAAAGGATAAAATTATTATGATCATTAATTAAACACATTTATTTATACATACGTGATCATTTAATGCCTCATGGCGTTCCCATTCCTCACACCGGTCTTTATCATCATCAGCATTACTTTCCTGCAAAAATGTGTATAGTTAGTAATATCTATGACTAGACTGGCAATTACAATATTGACATGATCATTTTATCATCATTAATGCTTTTAAGAGTTGTTTCATACATTGTCCGAATCTTTACTCCATTTTTCGTCGGTTGTTGCTGCTGATTTGCTAAATATGGGAATAAACACGTCAGATATGGAATGGCCTTTTCCAGTCATTACTTCTTCATTCCCATCCTCTTGGCTTAAACCACAATCTACTATCTTGGTGCCCCTTTTAAGTACTGGTGGTGGTGGTACTTTACTGTATCGTTTATAAAGTCTAGCTCGAGGAAATTCTAAACCCAGTTTTTTAATTAAACTTGGTGGAAGTCGGCATTCCCTGATGAGATTTAGGAAATAGCCGTTTGGAGTTCCCACATTGCCCCTAAAAATGTTTTTAAAAGATTCATTAACAATTTTTTCTTTTTGTTGTGAAACTAAACATTTACGATTTTTTAACTACAGTCTAAAAACAGCTATTA
This sequence comes from Callyntrura guangdongensis, assembly GCA_027744295.1. Classification (NCBI taxonomy): domain Eukaryota; kingdom Metazoa; phylum Arthropoda; class Collembola; order Entomobryomorpha; family Paronellidae; genus Callyntrura; species Callyntrura guangdongensis. The sequence continues at coordinate 216 of JAHZNB010002767.1, read as the reverse complement.
AAGTTGCAGGTAAAGTATTCATTGAATACTTTAACTACAATTCGCCATTCGGGTAATACCTTGGCATAAACTTGGGAGGATGCAACTCTTTATTAGCAAATTTTTGCAAATCGTCCGCAGTTAAGTTTACTCTGGTAATAATACATCTTGCAGGTAGGTCATTGCCTTCCTTATCCATCCACAGTTTTTTGTGGTATCGCCTACTAAATTTTTCTC
>JAHZNB010002766.1:0-19673 GCA_027744295.1 Callyntrura guangdongensis | reverse complement strand
ATTTATAAATATAATATGTAGGTGTAGTAAGGTACATTATGTTATGTGGTGAAAATCTTACGTTTTGCACTAATTGCTGCAATTATAATGATTGAAAAGCTTCTTGTGGATAAGTATTAGGTATTATTAGGTATTAGTTTATTAACGTGTTTGACATGATTCAACAGTATGATTCATAGGATGATCATAGGAGATAAAATTACCATGTAAAAGTAAAAGTTATCTACTTTGACTGTGCCAACCGGAACTGGGGAAACTGCTGTCAACTTCGGAGTACGGAGTATAATTTTGTAATGTTGACATGGTGGTGTAAATAGTGTTTATATGGGGAAAATACATTTGAAACAAAAATCACATAGTAAATATACATGAAATCTTGGAAACTAGTTGATGTGACTGACTAGGAAGGGAAAAGATCTAAAAGGTATTTAAAGAGTTCGGAATGAAGGCGTATCAATTAAAACAAATAATTACTCAATATTTATTATTATCTTATTCCTCCATTTATTGAAAAAAGGTTTAATTAAAGTAATTTAAATCGTGACAGTGTAGGTATTTTCATGTGTTTTTTTTGTTGCAATGATCTGTTTCAACTTTCAACCTCCACAGACTTTTTTCTCAGTCCGTTTAATTTTAAACCGTTCGAAACATCAAATTAATTACTTCACATTATACGCTATGTAAACGTACGTTGAAATTTACTCACAGGTAATTAATAAAGTTATCAAATTCAATTCAATTCATATTCCAAATAAATGAAAGTACGTAATGACATTCTTGTGTTAAGCAGATCAATACAAACAGGATTACGATTACGATACTATGGCGTGTTAGCTTATCTTACAAGAAATATTTGCAGGGCAATAAAATGCAACATATTCACGTATATAAAAGAAAGCTTTATCTCAATACCTCAGAAACCACCGAAAAAACTATCAACGCACATACAGTAGCATGTAACTGTAGTGAGTAGTAGGAAGTAGAGTATCAATGTTTCCATATTCATTTTCTCTCACGCAAACCCATCACGTTACTCTTATGCAGCACTACAATTAAAACTTAAATTGCTTACTGGTTACGGTTACTACGACAACAACTAAAATCGAGATATTCGCGTTAAAAACTAACATGCTCTCTATCTTTCGCTACTTGTACCGAAAGGACAACAAACAAAGCCCAAACCAGAGCAGAGAAAGTATATTTTGCTTCAGTGGATACAGCATAGCGAACTGATAACTGTTACTGGGATTCTACAATGAACGCGTGATGTTTCTGCCTCATAAATTTATTAAGGGAATGTGTATTTACGTTTAATGTTTATTAACATCACCTCATGATTATACAGTTGGTAAATTGTTAAACAAGCATTGTGGTTTAATTAGAAAAGTACTTAAATGCAACCATAACCGCAATGTGCTTAACTGACATTCGGTGCTTTAATAATGCACAAATCGTTATGAGACAGGAAAAGAAAAAAGCCACATGCTGAAATCCTACTTACGGTACTATAGTAAAGAGAAAGCAGAAATAGTTTCCTTCTTGCCATTTCACCACTGCAATACGGATATACTACTGTTTTTCTTCTCGTCAACGTGTAATTTTTTTCGTGTTGTGTTGTAGTACGTCCTTCCCTGCTTTTGCTGAACATGAGGTAGCTAAAATACGCTTAGTAGAACCTTTGCAAACTACTTTTATATATAGCACTTTTGCAAGCCGCGAATGCACACCTCTTTTATTCCATTACCTTAGGTTATTTTACTGGTTATGTTTATACTTATTATCCGATGTTAATCTGCTTCGCTTCATCGATAGCTTTGCTCAAGTTTCAAAGCAGTTTATATTTCCCTAAGATATTTTTTTCTATCCATGATCCAGTGTAAAAAATCAAGTATGTACCACGTGCCAATTAATTCACTAGAGGTGAAAAATTAGAACATGTACGGTTGAGCTATAAGTGTTTCGTGACGATTGAAGGTGAAAAAAGCCAAGAATCCATAAAAACGAGAGGGGTAACGTAAAAAAATCCTGTCACCAATTAGCCTGAGTCTGACTCTGACAGATGTACAAAGGTAAACACATTATGCGGATTTTGTACCATTGCATTCACCGCATATTTTACAAATGAAACAGCATGCAGTTTATGCAGGTAGCTCTAAATATGTTAGTGGAAAGTGGAATTTAAAAAATAGCTCTCGTCGTAATACCACATTATGTGTGTCTGATATACTTTTATACAAGGTGCCATGGTATTTTTTTACAATACCAAATACGACCTGTAAATAACTGAAAGGCTCAGGAACAAATTGTCCGTGATCAATTCGAAAAGTAAATATTTAAGTTGGGATATTTTAAAACTCTACTGCCTCTTGGAGTAATAGATTTAAATATACTACTATACTCAACATTTTCTGTTAAAAATGATAAAATATATACCATGTTAGTAAAAGTTACCAGCATTTCGGTTGGTTACCAAGGATTTTGTAGGGACATGATAGCTGGCACGGGATAATTGCCATTTACCATTAGTTTATCTAAAAGGCAACCATATCTTGGCTGTTTGGATGTAGCTCAATAACACTATAATTATAAACTCCATGAAATTTTATTGACCGCCCTCCACTTTCAGAGCCAACTCAACGATTTATCTATAATTATTACGAGCGAAAAAACTTCTTACGCTGTTTACCACCGATAAATTTTAAAGTATATGAACGAAGAGGCGAACCTAGCCGAAGACAAAAATGGCATACACAAATTAACTTATAAATAGCTTCTGACTTCTAAAATAAAAATAATTAGGACTCTAGAATATTACGTCATTAGTATTTAACAGACCAGCCGTTAGCTGGAAAATTGACATAATGAAGATACAATACACACGTATGCGTATGTAGTGCATAATATGTAATGCTGCACTTAAGATAACAATTCTGCTTTCACGACTATGTAAACCACACAAAAATACCTGCCTGCGCCTACATTTATATGAATCCACAGTAATGTACGTACCGCCCCCTAAAAAACCTTGCTATGAGCGTAGTACAGTGTGACGTGTGAAATAAAATGTACATATAGTATGTAAGGGCTGTTCTCTTCCCCGGCTTCTGGTAATCTAGTTCATATTACTACACTTTCACCATAGTATGAATGTATGAAGACTGCTGCTTGTTCGAGCGCTTTCATCTTGCTGCGGTTGTGCTACTTGTCCAATACTTTCCAGTCCACATTTACATGTGGGTATGAGTAGGCTTCTGGTGAAAGTGCTGTGTAATATTAGACTAGACTAGAGTAAAGTATACTCTGTACACATAACTTTCTATCGCCCTCTTTCTTTGCAATATATTTCATTCACCATGGCTGTGCATTCACACCAGCTGCAGCTACCACCAGATCTCTAGCACATACCACAGGCGGACCCCGGTTGCCAGTGGCAAATTGTACTTAAATAGATAAACAGATGTTTTTAAACGCTACCAAACGCTATCATTCACAGCATGCCATTCATAACTCCACTACTCTCAAAACTATTTAATTCCAATAGTTGTAAAGAAACTTGCTCCGCATGCACGATTCTCTTTTTAAAGTATAAACTGCAGCATACTTAATCGCGTTCTCTGCGTTCTTGCCCGTTTTGATTTTTGAACCGGTTGTCGTATGCGCCTGTCTTAATAAGATAAAAAACGCTTTATATTTTATATTTATTCACGTTTATCTCTGTACATTCCTATTTTTACACTTTCACCAGTGATGAAATTTTATTTCATTGCACTCCCATTCAAACCCAACAGAGATTCATTCATGTTACCTTGAAAGGCAGCCCTTAGCACCAAGCAACCGTCAACCGCTTTACCTACTGCTTGCCAATTCGGTTGTCTGCTAACCCAGACAGTTCGTGTGGTATGTGGAATGCACAGCTTTGCCAATCACTTGATTTCGTCATTTCACAACTCCTACTGTCCGTACTCAATTTAGCTCGATGTGCTGTGTAGTGTGTCGTGTCTTGCTAACTTTTTTAACATTAGCGAACAAGCATCAGGAGAAGGAACTAGGCCTAGTGAAGTATTCGTGCATATACGTAGAACAGTAAAGCATTGTCGATGCAAGATTAGAGTGAGAGTGTGAGTGAATCAGAGTAATATATTATTCTTGAATTTATTGCTCGAATTCAATAAGTGAAATGAACTGGAAAAGTGGAAATTGTTTGCCACGTTTAAGTTTAGTGCACACGTGAGAATAGTTTTTAACCAGCTAACTTTATTACAAACCAGGACATCTGGGTGCTCATACGGTGTTCACAACTCTCTTGAAATTTATTGTTAAATACAAGCTAGCTAAATGCTGACTCATTTGTGATTGTGTTAAATTACGCAACTGTGCTAATCTGCTAAACTGCAAAGTTAATAAAACTGCATTTGTATGTAAATACATTTTGGAAAGTAGTTGTAAGTTGTGTGTAGGTGGGTAGGTGGTGTGGACTTTTCCCAATGGTCTACGTCAAGGGCAGTGAAAAGAGATATGTGCTAGAGGCTAGAGCGTAATGTAGAAGCTAGCGACATGCATATAAATATCTTATGCTTGTATCCATGGTACAAAAGTTTTGGTAAACATCCGTTTTGCAATGCGTCGAGTGTGCTATTGCTGTTTTGCTATGAGTCAGAAAAAATAACAGGAATAGACCAGGTAAAAAGAAATTTACCTTTAACTTTCACCGAAAACCGGGCCAGCTATTTGTTTAAAGTCATTTAATCTTAAGTTACCTAATCTGAATTGTTATATGGAGTAAAGTGAGAAACATTTACAAACTTTATTTACATACTACCGTATAGCATGCATACTTTGTAAAAGATATATTACTTATTTACATATAAAGTATAATAATACTGATCCCTGTAGTTTGTATATTAAACTTAAACCTTTCCATAGACCTTCACCGAACTAGTTTTCTACAGGGCGTAGTGCGTTACATTGAACAGATGCTATGAGCAACGATATATGAAATTAACAGGGTTTCTAGATAAAAATGTGGATATTTTCTTTGAGATTTAGCAAAACCGAACATTAGCTAGTAAAAATAAAAAGTAGATCCATTTGGGATAAGCAACTTTCCAAAAGTACTTTGTGGGTCGTGTAAGTCGTACATTGGAAAGGGCGGTAAGGCATGGTTTGTTTATTTTTTTTATTCCCCATTCATAACCGCAATTGCAGTGCCATGGACCATAATATGCGATTATTTGGAGACCTCAGATTATTTATTTTGTTTTATATTCTTACTCTCATTCAAATGTATACATTACAAACGGCATGAAATATTTATATGCTGAAAATTCACATGACCAGCAGCAGGATAGTACAAACAAATCCCCATTGAGAGCTCCACAACATAGTAATTATGTAAAGCTTTAAAGATTAGTTAGTTAGTACCAGAGGTGGGCTCCCAAATTTTCATTCCAAATAAAGGTAAAGGACATAATTATGGCTACGGGATTTTATTCTCGTTTGTTCTTATTCTCTAGGGACACTATACACCATGGTTATATTTCTAGACATATTTTTTCAAATGTTATCAATGTGTTCATGAAGATTATGATTAAGCTCAAAGTACATGTGAATGCAAGTATGGTAGGGTGGTCTGCAAATTGTAAAAATCTATGAATTTTGATGCTTTTAAAGTGGAGCAGTACTGCTAAATAGCTAAATAGGATGCTAAAATATTTTACTGCCATTTTTATTTGGGCTTAGGAGCTGAATGACACCTCAAACAATCTTACTACATAGTTTAAAGAGATGTTAGCTCATTCAAAACTAAATATACAAGTTGAGCATAATTCATTTTTTATTCATATAGCAGTTGTAGATCCACAGACCGAGACGGCAACTTATCAGTTTGTGTTAGGAAGAGAAGAAGGATGCCGTTCTATGATAAAACTCATAAAATTGTACTTAATTTTCTATGTGCATAAATGTATCAACAACACTGATTTAAAAATTATAGCTATTATATGACCATATCGAGTATTTTATTTGAAGTGAAGTAAACCATTTGATGTGCTTGTAATGGAAGCATCCGGGGCAATAATAGTGTAGTCATTGACGTATCTGATTACATGCCATATGCTACACGCTCGACAAAAAATATGTAACACAACACGGCGCTTGTTAGAAATTGGGAAAGGGGAAGTTATTGCGATATAGGTTGGTTTATTCATGCATGACTATACAGCTATTCCGCAGATCAACTAACGTGAGTACGCAATGCATTAGCTGGAGAGAGATACTCCCTACTAATCACAATGCTGTTATTTAGCGTTTTACAATCTAAAAACTGTTGTTTCGACACGATTTTCAGCGATTTTTTTTACTGGCCGGTTTTTGAACAGTATTTTTTTTGATACATGGTGTCATAAAAAGTTTGATCTCTTTACATTTTTAAAGGATAAAACCGAAAGATAAAAATTCCCAGGTTGAAGTAGGCTCTGTGAGCTCACTGAATTAATGAGTAGTAGTGTGATTAATACATGATGAAAGATGCCTGTGGCATCCACAGTCAAGAACCAGATGCTGCGCCTGTTTAGAAAAGGAAACAAGAAAAGAAAAGGACTTGTATATAAAGATACCTTACCTCCGTGTACCCCTGAACATGCCGCTATAAATGGTACACAAAGTTGTTATACCGAACTTTCTGGTGAGAACGCGCAAATCCTAAAATGTTCCAAGAGTCGTCATGGTTCCAAACTATTTTGTAACATACGCAAACGTTTTTCGTTATCAAAGTCTGAGGTAAACTCAACCGTAACCAGTACTACTGACACACCACATAGCACTAAACATTCTCAACACAGTTCGGCGGGAACCGCGCTTAGGTTGGGCAAGAGTTCCAGGAGTTTTTGTGTAGAAGGTGAATCCCCATCTTCTGTTAGTGCGGCAGCAGTTCTGAGGGTTTGTGCTAACGAGTCAAAGGGCACGTTAGAATTGGATGACGAATGCGATTGTGACTTTGGCAGGAAGGTTGCTGGTGGAGAATTAGGGGCTGCGGCTCTGACGCCAAGAAAGGGTTGTGGCGCTAGTAGTGGAGTAATAAGTAGGGATTCTCTGAGGATAAGACGGAGTAACAGTAGCAGAGAAAATAGAAACTCTTGTCCGCCACCCATAAAACAAAACATAGACGGTGATGATAAGGGTGGTGGTTACAGTTGTAAACGTGGCGACAGTGATTTTGGTGACCGAAATGCCATTCAGTTAGTACCTGGACGTGGTGAAAGTAGTGGTCACTCGCGTCATTCTGCAAGAGGCGCTATCAATATGAAAAAAGAGATACCCGCCGTGGTAGTGGTAGTAGATCCCCCTGCACAGTACTGTGATACTCAGACGAGAAACTCTAGTGATCAAATTGCTAGAGCTGCTGACGGTGGTGGTATTGTTTCAGCAACATCCTCTGATCAAGACAAATCTGTTATTGATAATTGTAATCTCAAGGAGACCGGCAGCGGTACTGGCGGACAAACAACGGCGGCCCCAGCTTCAATTTCAACATCCACCATCCAAGGGGTAGTTAGCAGTGGAGGTGCTGAGCCTTCTTCTGCATCCAGCTCCCGACGACCTTCTGTTGAGATGAGTGGTGTTCCCAGGGCAGAGCTTAGTGTACATGGGCCAAATAGCAGTAATAGTACGAGAGGGTCAAGTGCTGGTGCGGGGACTGGAGGAGGTGGGGGTAGTGGAAGAAAAAGCGAAGGTGCTACTATTGTTGATGGTGCAAGTGCAAGCAAAAAAGGTGACGGACCCGGACGTCCACCAACGGGATCTTCAGCTACAGGGCCTAGACAAGTCGACAGCAGAAATTTTGGGAATGTGAGGAGGGGAGGAGGTCGCAAGGTGAGCATAAAATCACCCCTCATTCAGCTTCTGTAGTTTATAGCACTGTATCGTTATTTATCCACACGCTCGTTACAATATTTTTTTTATACATGATCGCTTTGACTACTGTAAGTCATAATAAAATCACAAAAAGTTGCCGGACCAAAATCTATGTTGTACTTAATGTTACTTACTCGTTTCATCATTGCCAGCATATGTAAAAAAACCGCAGAGTAATTTAATTTTTGTTGTACTATAAACCCGAATGGATGAAAGTAAAGTTGCAGAACATCAAATAAAGATGGAACTGATTTAGGATTCAAGGAACGCTTTTGTTCCTGTTTGCTACTGAAAATGGTATTTTCAGATGGATTTACTGTTTTTCTGTTTTACGGGTTAATGCAGAGATCCACTGGAATTTATCATCGATCAAACATATTTTGCTCAAATACTCTCGTTACCTTTGGTTCTCGTGAAATATTTTTGTTGTGGAAGAAACCGATTTCATGATTTTATACAATATGAGCAAATGACCAGGTAGTTTTGGAAAACCTGGGAGTGGTACAGGATACAAAAAATTATTTACGTGTACAACATATAAATGCTATATCTGTTTTGTCTGCCTTGTGGAAATAGTAAATATTAGTAGGTATTTAGTACTTTTGGATTTCATAAGTTCAGAGTCAGGCTAAGATGTACATCATGTCTAACAGTATTGGGAATAATTACAAACTAACCACTCACGAACCCAAGCATACTTCAAACTGGGTTAATGTTTATGATATATTTGACCCCTTTCACACAAGAAATATATGCGAATCCAGTATTCACGAAAAGCGTCTTCATGTAATAATTTTTCATTGTTTAGCGAATCTTATGCACGTAAAACGTTTGTTTTGTGTTGTGCCATGAAATAAATGGTTATCTGCTTATAACGTACGTCCCCATTATTCCGTGCTTGAGGGAAGCATTATTAAATAAAATATAAAATATATAATGAATGCTCGGTTGAATGCTTTAAGTGAATTCATGATATTGTTGTGTTGTTGATGGTGAGGAGATTTAGTAACCAAACGAACATCATTAATTAGAAGTTTGAATTCCACATGGCATCTTTTTCCGTGTAGCGTGAGCGAGCAGCAACTACCACCATTGATTAAGCCGAAATTACGTGCACGACAATACTAATGCAGTAGCTGCTTACTTGAACACGAAACGACTGTCCGTTTCTTTGCATTATTAGTGGTTTTCATTATGATTTATGTGCAGTATCAAATCTCTCCGAGTAAACTACAAATTTTAACACTAACAAATACAATATTAAAAGACTGCTGGTCTGGTGATATACCGACTCCGTGGATTAAACTTGCTCTTTGTCTTTTCATCATTTATTTTAAAAATTAACGATGATGAAAAATCATGGCGGAAACTTGAGTATGTATTTTTTTAAATTTATGCAATACAGACAACGCATGATGTATACACTTCACATGTACATAAATAGAAAGTTGCTATTGCATAGTACCGGTTGAAGGTAAACAAAATAAAAGCTATACCAGCCGAAAGCTATTTTGCAAGCGAATAACTGAAAAGTAAAAATGATTAACATTTAAAAGTGCATAGAAATTGAGAATCATGACCTATGATACTTCTAATTTTACATTATGGTCGCTGTATTGTTTATCTGTTGCGAGAAACCGTAGAGTTTAAGTTTAAATTGGTAGACGTTTCTAGATAGATCACAGACCTGTTCATCATGTTCATCGTTCAGTCAGGGTATTCGTTGGTCAATATTTGAAACAAATTATTGTATTTAAAGTAAAATTTATATTTTATAAAATATAATTGACATTGTGCACTGCATGGTGTCTAAAAGATGGCAGATATGTGTGTAACAAATTGCATAAGTGTAGGTAGAAATTTTCTCTCATGTTTTTTTTCACAGATGTGTCAGGTATAACATGTTCTGTTTTCATTTTACCTCTAAATCATAAGGTTTCTTTATTGCTAACGTTTTTAAAGATATGTACAGCGAAAAATACTAATAATGGCATGCATCAGCTATGATAAATATTTCTACATGTATAATGAATCGTACACAGTACACAGTACAGCGTACATCGAATCGATAGTCTGCAATGTTGTTATTAAAAGATTTATTCGTAGGTCGAAATTCGTTCAAAACCCCGGGAAGGTGTAGATGATTACATTTTGTAAGAATTTTGAAATGCGGATGTATTTGGGGTTTTATGTACAGGTACGTACATTGTTACCATGTATATAATTTTCCCTTCCCTGTCTTCGTATCCTTCATATATGTTTGCATGGTGTATTACTTCATGAATGTATTTTAAAAATGTAAAACTTACTGGCTTGTAAGCAAACTTACTACAGTTACTACTTACTACCTTTGCTTAATGGCTCCTCACAACGTATGTTCAAATATGAACCCTCAACCTCCGAGCAGGAAAACTTCCTTAGAAGGTGGATGCTGAGATCTAGTCGAACTCTAAAATGTGTGTACCTGTACCATGTATCAGATCATCGAAGAAATGTTAGAGAATTAAATAGCAGATATGGGATGACGATGCACTGTTGTGTAGGAAAGAATCGTGTGTAGGTAGAACATAACTGAAGGTATATAATACATGAAATGGAATGTGGTGTGAAGAATGAGGACAGCCGTATGTGTAGTATGTGTAATTTTGGAAAGTTGATAGCCAACAGAACGATTTTTTTACCTGTCTTAAAGGCAGACATGGGCACAACAAACACTTGGTACGGCAACGCAACGTCTAGTCTGCAAGATTCAATTGCTGTTTGGCCGGGGTGGTGGTCAATTTTTCATGAAGTTGCTTTCCGTAGTGCTATGCAATGTACAGCCAGAGCCAGCATAGAGTCCCGACTAATGGACAAAATGTTCTCGTGTTATATCAAAATGATGCTAATGATTAATGCAGTTTGTGTCCAGCACATTACAATAATTTTGCTGGTGTCCATATCTTTTACGTTCCTAGTTCCTAGCCATAATGTTCGGGTTGTAAAAAATTCTCTGGCAGCATAATATTTGAATTTATTTGCATTTTGGTTGTAAGTGACATATCGGGTTTGGTTTTAGTGATTGACTGAAGTCGAAATACTGATACACTGATGATACTGAGCTACTCGGAATGAAAAAATGTGTGTTTGTGGCTGCCCATGCCCATGACTGGTACCTGCCCATGAACGCACCGCACTACATTGTTAAGCCTGTAATAATATGTATTACACACATATCTATCGTGTGTATTAAATATTAGAGTGTGTGGCGAAGCACTCTTTTCTACCTTCTTTGTATATGTTTATATGTATAGGTATGGGTAATGATGCTGTGGTCGTCATCATAATAAAGTTTTGTCGGTGATGACAATATAAAATAGCAACTCGACGATGATTACATCATGGTATGTGTTCTTCTCTGTTGCTGCTGCTGCAGTCGTATATATTGTGGTCTGTCCACGGCAGTGCATTCTCCTATATTTGGGCAACAAAACTACAATGGTAGTCTTATAATTGACAAGTCTTCAACTATCTGGTACATAGTACATACCCACTTGTGTATGCGAGGATAAATTTGTGAGGAAGGACGTTAATGAAATGAGAGTGGAATATATTTTTCAACTTTAAAACAAGTTGTTACTTCCAAATAAAGGTGGAGATATATATCCCATGTAGTATATTACATTTTTGCCTTTGCATGATCAATTTTGAATGGATGAAAAAAGTAGCTCGCTCTTCTACTTGTTTGATACTCACAGTCTCCCTTAGGCAACTTGGTCATTGGGGGACATGCACAGAACCAAAATGCCTGTACATACAGAATACATATACATACGCGCAGGCTCACAGGGATAACAATGAGCTGCTGCATTGTTAACCAGTAGTATCTGCTTAGTCATGGGTTCGCGAGAAAATTACCCTGTGTTACCCTTTTGCAACTGCTGATACTACTGTTGGAACTCACCAAAATATGGTTTTAAAATATTCCCTCATCACACTCGTCGTCGTTCTCTGTGCGCATTTTTTAAAAAATAAATAAGGGAAATTTTCGACGCTAGTAGCAGCAGCAGTGAACAAATTGGCGTCTCGGTTCAATAGGCCGTTTTATTTCTTTGACCAACTCTTAGTGACTCCGACCGTAATAAATCGGTCTGATGGCTATTTTTTTGTATAAAAGTAACAACTAGCTGAAAAATAGATGTGCTGAGATGTATTGATTTACAGTGATAGCGTGCGGAAAACACATTGGCCTTTTCACTGATCAATTCGGAACCTTTAAATATTTACTCATTAAAAAACCTGCTTGAAAATAACTCACAGTGGTAGTGAATAGTGACATGGGCTTGTGTTGTTCTCTCTCTTATCATTTTATGACGACGGAACAACGAAGGAAACGGACGGAAGCCGATTTTCTAGTGTAAAGCTTTCGTTTTGAAATAGCTACAGAAAATTTGGACCTGGCAAATGCAGCCAACGCATCATACATTTTGTAAATCTGTGAAGCTTAAAACTTAAGCAGTAACGGGTTGCAAAGAGTGAGAAGTAAAAACAGCAAAATTAACCGTTCTGTGTTTTTTTCTCGCTACCTCTCTCTCCCTCACAGCTCATAGTGTGTAGTAGTAGTGTATTCAGTTATTTTTGTGCCATTGTCAGCTGCCTTTTCGTAAAGCAAAAAGGGATAACGGTGGTGCTGATGGTGATTATAATGGCCACGATGGCAGTGATCACGTTGGTTGGCAATGTTATTAAAGGACACCACTAGAACGTCATCGTTAGTTGTTAGTGCTCATTTTGATGTAGGTTTCGTATTCGTATCGTAAATAGTGAAGTGCTGCTATGTACATATTATTATATGAAAATGTACGTAAACTCTCTCGTCTGCCGCACTCTACCTACTTGCTATAGTCTTCTTCGGCAATAGTAGCAACTAGAAAACAACGAAAAACTGCAACATAAACAGCCCATTCATTCCATTCTAATCTCTACACTTGTTGCAAACTTGCATGTCTCCCTTAGATTCCTCTATCATTATTATTATTATTGCTGATTCAATAGCACCCACCAAAAATGGCAGACAAGTGGTAGGGGTATAGACCCACAACATTGAACATAAATATATCATTGTAAAACAATAGTTTTTTGCATCCAGAGTCCACAGAATAGTCTACCACCAATAGAACTTGGCTGTGTCGACTCACTAATCTCTATTAAGAGTTTTTACGAATAATTATACCTGATGCTCTCATGGCACAAAATTTAATGGGTTGCCTTTGACCAGGTGTACCTGAGAAAAGCTCTGTAAAAATTATTTACATGCATAGTGTGTGAAATTAAGTTGTCCCTCACGTTCAGGAGTACTTTCTCATTTAAATTGGTGACGCAAATTGGCTTGGTGCCGATTTATTTGTGATAAAACAGATGATTTTTACAGTGGCAGAGAAAATTCGTGTAGTATTCGTTTGTGGCAACTATATTGCCTCGACATACCACATGCATAAAACGTCATAACATATACTCACAAGAAGCCGATGCTGTATATGTTTAGCTGAATTCTATTTTAATTGGTTACTATTGATTGCCAACTGTTTGTCACTAAGCATATTATGGCAGCTTAAGCCCATGGCCAATAAAAAATATATGGTCACGAATCCGTTACTTATTTATGAATTTTTACTTACACCTTTTTAAAAAAATCATGTTTTTATTTTATCTTATCTTTACAGTTTGTTACGCTGGTAAAGCATAACGCCTTATTGGTGCATTAAACAACATGCGGTAATTAAGCTTGACATGGTAGTGATAAACATAAAGTTACAGCTTGTTGAGTAAAAGTCGCATAATAAAAAAGTCAATCGTATAAGCTACGACAATGGCAGTTAATAATAATTAGCATGTGTACATTAGCAAGGAAAAAAAGAAAGTTAGGTTAAGAGTGCAGTGAAGTATACATGATTTTCTGCCTTCGAAAAGCTGGGTAAATACTATTTCTAATGTCACGAAAAAAATTATGTCAACTCGTGAAAATATGTGATGCTGCAAAAATTAAGACAGAAACTTAAAAACAGTTTAACTATGCATTTTAAGTGATCATAGAATGACGTCATATCAGATTTACTGGGTCAAGTGAGAATTTTGTGTATGCAGAGTTTAGATAGGGTTTGTCTGCCACTATATGGTTAAGTTCTTTTACAACAACATCGCATATACCTGGTTCAAACCCTGCCAGAAATTTGTATGTACGGATTACAGACAAACAGAATGCATTGCATACTACATGAACATTGGAGTAGCAGATAGCAGCTTCTCTGTAGTAATAAATTGTAAATTACTTCTACTTTACAATTTTTATATTTTAACGTTATTACTCCCCGCATAAACTTGTTCTCATCACGTTATTATACCGCAATTATGTACAAATAAACACGCACACAGGCAGAGGCAAGTGTCTTTTCTCTTCTTGTACAACGGGGTACATGTGAGTGAACGAGTGCAGTTTTTAATGCTTTTTAACATATACAACACCCTTGCCGCACTACTCTCACTTCCAAATCCATCCAATATCTAATTTTAATTTAACACACTCTCTAACTTCTCGTGTAAGAAATCCGAGTAAAAGATAAATGGTATGTACGCTCAGCGTACAAACGCCAAACGCCATACAAAACACAATCAGCGTTTGCATGTAACATGTTCGCTCTTCTATCATATATATGGGACATATACAGGGGTCTGGCTGGTATAGTCTGGCTATTTAACATGAGCAGTATTTTCAGGTTTAAATGTCATTCATCATCAACGTTGTTATAGTACCTTATATCCTTATAGTGTGGTAGTTTTTGATATGGGAGATATTACATTGCACAGAGCTCAGTGCTAATCAGAGTGACAGAAAAAAATCCGTATTAGGTATACTGTAATACCTACCTGTTTAGTTGGGGGGATTTCTGGTTGCTGTTTTATTTACATTTGCCCGAGGTAGGAGAATAATTGCTTTAATGACTAATGACTACCTGTGCAGTTTCTCTCATTCTCGATATGTGACTGGTTTCTTGTTGTCCTTTGACTATTATGCAACATTGATAGGTTATAGACATTAAAATGGTTAATTAAGTGGTTTTAATAGAGTGGATGAGAAAGTAGTGGCCCTTTTGGCAATCTTGCACTTGCACAACATCACTTATTTTCTAGGAATTTCTTCAATGTATTAATAATAAAATAACAGCGGAAGGGGTTATTCTAGGAACAAGACAGTTAAGTTCAACTAACGTCGGTATACTGAAAGCACAAAGGACAATGATGACGTAAATAAACTTACAGCAAATTATTTTGTAACAAGGCGTTTCTCAAGTACCAATACACAGAAAAAATTATTACGTATTGTACTTTGTAACGAATGTCGGCAGTTTCCAGTTTCATTGTGTTGGATTATTGGAACGGACGATTATCATTTTACCTTGTCTCCTTGAAGTCTCTGTTCATTCATAAAAAGTTAAAAGAAAAATAACAAAAAAGCCTCTAAATCTGCTTAAAATCTTTTACACATCGCGGGTCGGTACTTAAAACTACTCCTACCTACAACTACAACGTAACGTAGACAAATGGTGGGCTCCGCTCGTTGTCAAATGCTAAATTGTAAGTGTATCTAATTTACTGTATCCGTACATCCCTTTTGTTAGTAAGATAGTCAGTTCAGATTTCAGATCGGAAATAGATGGTATGGTGTGACAGGATTAAACTTTTAATGCTGCTCCCCATCGGTAGTACATTTAAGTATTTGTGCAAAGTGTTAGAATTGAATTGAGCACACTACATTGTGTAGAAGAGTTTAAGCTCGCTTTTGAGACAATAGCCAAACAAACATTCCTCGGCTCCGGTCTGCCATGACTATGACTAAGGATGAATGCGAGGGGTATTTGTTTTCTGCCACTGGTATAATCTGTGTAATATAATTCCTCGCAGAAAGTCTGTCATCAAATTGAATGTCGTCATCGTATTGAAGTCATCAGTTTGTTTTGTTTTACTGTTTTACTTCAACTCGAAAAATATCATTGATGTTGCTATATTTTTTGTTCTCTATTTGTCAAGTCTATATTTTTGTACTTGTTATAGTAGTCCTAAAAAGTGCAAGAAACATAACACATAGTATAAAGAGCAATGTGGCTACAAGGTCCTTGTTAATCTAATCGGAGAATTGTTTGCTATACTCTCAACACTAATGCTGGTATCTGATACTGACTATTACTGATAATAACCAAACGAACGGATAATAACCAAACAAATGCTGATAGTGGGCGAGTAGAATGGAATATTTAATTCATTGCCATTCCCAGTGTACATGTGCATAATATTAAACACAACCAACAGCAGAACATGGGGATAATATAGGACAGGTAAACGGAACAAACAAGGCCAGAAACCCTGGAACGTAAACTTTAGACTCGGACAAGCAAAATTAAAGTTGTTCTTTATTAAGTGGTTAAAAGTTCTTACATGAATTTTTAATGACTTTGATTTTACGGTGAAATCGTTAGTTGCGTGAAGTTTTAGTGAGGCTCGAGACAGTCGCGTGGTCAACAGCTAAAAAATGATTTCTGCACTCGATTTCAATTCTGAGTTTGGCATTGCGTTGGGTTGCAAGGAAAACTTGGTGTGTTTGGTACCCATAACACCAGTTAAACTGTAGGAAATAACGGATTACTGCGTAACCTAATTTCCACATATTGAACTTTTCCCTTGCACCGAGCTATTTTTGGAAGCTGTTGTGACAAAAGGGCGAGGGTACATTTCTTGTGGTTTACGTTCAGTTCGCAAACGTTCTGTAGTGAAACGGTCCACTTTGTTAACATAATAATCATACGTATGAAATAAATCTATTATAAATAAGTGTTATCTGTTTAATGGGTGATATGCTAACTATTACTAGGAAATTTGTCGACAAGGTATAAATGTCGTAATATCAACGAAACTATACGTTGATGGATTATAGAGAGAGAGAGAGAGAGTGGCACGTTACTAAGAAACATTTTTGTATACATCGTTCACTACTACTGGACATAAAAATACATTTTAACTGTAGATGGGTCATGAGTCTGAGTGTAGATGAGATTATGAGATGGAGTGAAGTAAAGAGAAGACAGAAGTCAGTGTATAAATTAAAACAGTGATTTCTCTTTTCAAATTTATGTATAAAAAACCTGGGGGAATTGTAAAGCTTGAATATCGTATAGTGTTACCGTTACCATACTCCATAATTAAGAAGGGTAGGCACGAATTTGTATAATATTTTACGCTTTTGTTGTATTCGAAAAATTGAATAGGTAGATTATTCATATTTGCCATATAAAGGCTTCTTATTTTCTTTTACGGCAGTCAAGTGAAATTTAAAAGATTCTAACGTTATATTGAGAACAAGGCGTGCCGATTTAAAAAATAAAGTTATTTAACCGATAAATCAATTTATCAATGCAATGTTGAATACTAAAGTATGATGATACAGAATGGCACTTTTACCCGAGTTTATGTTGCAAAATCATACTACTAATCAAAATAAAAATAATCATATGTTGGTTACATTGAAACTATAGCAAGTACTGTAGAGAATGTAATTCGTTTCATGTAACAGAAAATTTTCATAGTATTGAAAAGATAACAAAACCAATTGTTTCACACCGAACTGAAGGCTGATTTGATTAAAAATCTGGAATCTCGGTGCTTGTAAACATTTTATTAAAACTGACTCGTCCGTGTGATTGTGTGAACTTATATATAATTTCCTATTTGATACAAAACTTCTGGAGGAAGAAACTGTACAGTTGACCATTACAGTTTTCTGTGCTCCAACTACTTCGTTTTGTGAAGTGATTTCCTATCCCGGTAAAGAACTTGTATGTTTTGGGCACAAAGTAATGAAGTAACAGCAGCTTTGACTGAGTTAAGATGGCTTTAAAATCAGCGGATGGTGCTTGGATGCAGCACCAGGTGGTAGTAAGTAACCCTCCACCTCTAGCGACAACATCGTTTAGTCCCTCTGCAGTAGCGGCTGCATCTGCAGCGGCGTCGAGTAATAATTGTAATAACGTTACTGCGATGAGTGCGACTGAAACCGTTATGCGGGAAAAATTCTAACGCTACCGGCGGATTCCGTCCTCCTGTTCCAGTTACCTCCACTTTCACACCTCAAAAACCATGGGTAAGGGTTATAAGTTATAAATGACGCTTGCAATATATATTCCCCGTTTATGAACTAGCGAGGCAAACGCCGTCAAGCTGGTTTTGTCCTACTTTCAATTTTAAAATATATGTTGTACTCAACTACACGATGTTCTCATCAATAAGCATCAACCGAGGCAAAATCTACTTTGCATTGTTGTGATTTTCCCCCGATTGTGGATAATATTTTATTTTATCACTCCGTCTCTGTATCGGAAATGCGTAGTACCTATAGTTATGTATTGTGTATATCATCTTTGGTTGGGATTGCTTTTCGACTTTCGACGCCCCACTCTTTTTATGATCCTCAACAAAAAAGCACTAAAAGTAGGTTAAGGCTTTAGCGGAAATACAATTTAGATCTTTCCTACGAACCATTGTTACTTCATCCATATGCAGACACTCCAAGATTCAAGCATCCGCTTAAATTTCTCCAGGACAGGTTCTGTAGATTTGGAAATTTCCGATAATGTCCCTATCGATCGTGCTTTACATTTATATTACAAGGATTCTAGCTAAGGCCTCGGTAGTAGAGATTTTGCAAAAGATCCCGATTGGGTAATGCCTTTGGAGCTCCACTTTTTGCAAAATCCAAATAACGTCATTTGCAAGCATTGAACAGATTTGCTATATTGGTGTACATATATACTACTATAAAAATTGTGAGTCCCGGGCGAACAGCCTCTTTCACAATAATGAAGTTATTTGTGTAAGAGTATTGAGTGTGCTTCACTACAAAAATTTCCTGATCCTCTATAATGCACACACTCATGACGGTACCAAAAAAGTTTTCCCCAATTTTGTACATCTACCACACCAACAACAGGCAGACAAGCAGGCAACTTCTTCACTTTCTCAAGGCATATATGTACTTTATAAAAATGAAGCCATGGCGTAGCCATGTGATGTTAAGAGATCGCGTTTAGTTTTTTTAAAAACAAACTTGGTTCAGAAGATATATACCGTATCACTTTTATCTACTGTACTGGGAAAATGTTAGAAAATCACAACAAATATAGTAAAAGTAAAATCTGCTTGAATTTTTATTGGATTTTTAGTGGACAGAGCAGAGTTGAGTGAGTAACTTTTGAACTTATTACCGTGTAACGCAAACGCAAATATTAACAAGAGATACATACGTGATACATGAAATCTATATTAAAGCGCTGATATGCTTCCTCTTTTTTAATTGTTTATCTCAATCTCAATTACACACTCCACTCAAATGTATGATTAGGGATGAAATGATGTAAGCAAATTGCAACGTATGTAAACTTTCAGTAATTACGGTACTGTACACTGTATAGTTGTACGTCTAGACATGTGCGTAAGCGTTAAGTTTTCATGCGATAGAATAGAGGGAATGTATGTAAATGGAAGATATATTATGGACAAACCTGCTCTAACTGTAACTGTGGGGATATGAACTGATGGTGATGATGATGATGTTCATTTCACTGTCGTTTACGTAAACTCATTGTAATAATGTCACACCGACCTCACCAGCGCTTGAATGTCAATAACAGATAAAATATATGTGGCAGCATGGCACGTGGCACAGTTTTGAATCTATG
>JAHZNB010002765.1:0-12877 GCA_027744295.1 Callyntrura guangdongensis | reverse complement strand
ACAACAGTTCTGTCGGTCGACGAAGTTGTAAACGAAGTTACAAGTGCTGGAGCTGGTGACTTTGGTAGCACGTCATTTGCCAAGCCTAAAACTAAAAAAAAACAATAGACACAATTTTTAACGTTTACTGAAACTGATATGAGCAATCAGGTTTGATAATATCAAATTGATATGTAATTTAAAAAAACAGGCATAAAACTTAACCACTTTCCAAAATTGCAAATGAGATGTGAAAGGGAACGGAAATGTCTGCTTTCTCATAAATCAGTAGCTTTATATTATTATATTATGATATGTCGTGTTTGTGGGAGACAGCCATTAACTTGGGCAGATAGGAAATGAAAAAATCACAAAAAAGCATGCGCTTTTATAACATATTAAGACAATCCAACTACAAGTCAATTGCAGCAACCAACTTTAAACTTAAAAAATAAGGAAAGAATTTGCCTTGTGGTATAGTATGCAATATGTAATATGCATATACACCATAGGTGTCCCAATAATTAAAATTCTTGCTCTCTTAATTTACGCCTAAGAAAATTAGTAAGAAATTATTAAGTCATTACAACTTCACCGTAATCACAACACAATAAATTATATCTCATGTATCACTTGAACATTTCATCAGCTATAATATAATATAATGGTTAATTTGTGGGTACCCTCACCTCACCACAATCACAAACTAACAGAAAACATTTTGATCACTCTAAAAGTTAACTTTTACCTTCCATGACCGACATAGTAAACAAAGGTAGTTGCTGATGAACGTTTTCACAATCAGACGTTTTACGATATTACCGCTATTGTACAAATGAGGTAATGCCTATCTTATAATGGACGCTAACGGGTTTTGTTGTTATATAGAGTGTTTAGTGATAAAGCTACTTATGAACTTGTCTAAATTGTTTTGCAAGTATCAGCATACAAACATAGATATGCAATTTTTTATGAACAGGTATGATCAGTATGATGATAGCTTTCCAAGATAACACCTACAACAATGTTATGTTTATAGTAGCCAAACACTAGCATTTAAGCGTATACTACTCCGAATTCCCAGATTTACATCACCAGATAACTGGCACATATCAATATTTAATCCACCGAGTCACGAAGTACACATATTATAAGCTTACAAGATTTGCAGCTTCCTACATCCTACTACACAGGGGAATAACTATAAAGATTGAATAGAAGCCCTGACTGTTGCTTTGAGCTAGTGAAATGAAGTGGAACAAAAGCATAAATTTTCCATTTACCGTTCTTTATCACTGATCTGTCTGTATACAGCGTGATGACTACTTGCATACACCCTACTACCACATATACTTTCTGCTATTAGCTGTAGATAGCTTTACTTCAATCTTTTTCCAGAGAGGGAAAGAGTAAAATTTAACAGACTACAAGAATTCTTCAGATACCTGCTTGATTGCTGTTTAACGCAAAAAAGAAACTCAGATGAGGTCGGGATAAGACATTGTGCCTCACTTTACTTATTCGTATATTCAATATGTGTAAGTTTACGGATACGTAGTAGCAGGATATTATATTACTTTCCATTCGAGCCTTACGGTAGGTTTTTTTGCTTGAAAAGAATACATAGCAAACTTACTCCTCTTTTCTTACTTCACTAGCAAATAATTCTCATTGTGAAAGTAGAAGGAAATGAAAAAACCATACTAGAATGGGGCTAAAAGCTGACTCGGAATTTGGTACAAAAACTTAGGCTTATTGTTTCATTCATATGCGTCCTAGAACTAACACGGATTTCACTCCAACTTAATTCACGACACACACCGTCGTTTTTTATTTGTTCATAGGGGAATATCTACGTGCCTGATTCGACAGTAGCAGAAGAAATAAAGAGTATTAATGGATAGGATGTAAAAAATGGGTATTTGTACATATTAAGTATGGTGTGCAATATTGCTAATAGACTGACAGTACACGTGTTCAGGTTGTTTTTTTAAGTGCCCTAAATTGAAAGAGGATTAAATACCGTTCTGGAGAAAGTTGATGAAAATACTACAACGGATTGAGACAGACCATTGCAGATATGGATATTATTAACGATGCTGTTCTTCTACAAATTGGGTAATAATTGGACGGGTAAAAGGGTTTTTTTGAAGTAATACAACTCCGGAATTTTAGTGTCATCCTCAGAATCCTAATGCTTTCACAATCTTGCTTCAATTGAAAAAAGAATTGTGAATTGCTTTTGTCGGTGCACCATTTGAAATGGTAGATACGTTGCCAGTCCCAAATTTCTTGATGTATCTTTTTCTAAACTTAGCTTGGCCTGAAACACGTTTCATGGTACATGCTTTTGTTCTGCCAAGGGCAATTGATAGTAGTATCAAAATAACTCAGGCATATATGTATACTTTGATAGACATCGATCATTTAAGCTGGATAAGATTTGGCAGGTGAAAAGGATGTTGCATAAGAATGTATTAACATCAGACTTAAAACTTTTATGTCTAGTTTTTTTTCTAAATAATATAAAAAACATAAGGAATTCATTAGCATCATATTCTACACCTTAACACCTTTTAAAGATGTTTAAAAATCAAAAGTTTTTTTTTCAATCGTAAAGCAGACGGCCATATCAGACCATAAAGCTATATCGCATTCTCATTTAGGAGGACCATCTGATCCTTACTGAAATTAAATAATACGTAGATGATTTTGCCTGAAGTGGTTCATCGGATCTTTCAACAAGTCATCTCACATACTTTTTATACGTACATTTTTGGAAAAATCTCAAAACTAACATTTAAAAAGTTCCATTAAGCCGCAGATCTCTTTCCAGATAGATGCGGATGTGTGAATGCTTACTTTACTATTGCTATTTAGTATTGCAACGTTGAAGTTAAAACGAAAGTGAAAAGCAAGCAGACAGTTTTCTGCGAAATGTCTAATGTATTTAGTTGCAAAGCGAGACTGGCGTACCGCAATGATTATCACGAAGAACGCACACACACACACACACACTAGTAAAGTGTCTTGCTAAGTAATCGGCAGAAATGGTGGTAGGTAGCCCGTTTTCTTTACATAAGGCTCTTACAACAAACTGTAAAGCAGCAGACGAGAAAAGTGTAAACCGATGTTAGATACATGGTTCACATTTTCATATAAAAGTTACCTATTATTAAAGTTTCTGTTACATTTACATTTTTACTACTGGTAATGGCTGGCCTGCTGTACATGGGGAAGAGACGCGTGATGCGAATAAATTTCTTTCTTTTCACTGTATTGATATTGATTATCTGTTAGACTGAGGCCCGTCTCCTGATAGACTATTAGCGTTCACATTTCTGATGTTCGAATTTTTTCCCCCTTGAGCATGAGACATGACTTTAAGTGAAGCTCATGGCAAATAGCGTTTATGAATGTAACAGGACTCTTTCTCTTTCACTCTCTACTACCCATTACAACGGCACACACACCACCACCAGCAACCAGACCGTGCCGAATTCTGGTTGAATTCTAGTACACCCGAAAGAGCGCATTGAAAACTCAGCTCATGACTGTCGACTCGTCTTTTTTTAGCGGTTCCTCCATGTACAGCGTATAGGTTTGCCTATTTCCTTTTGTATTTGTAGCAAGTGTTTGAATCAATTGATGCTTTGCAAAGCTAATGTTGAAGATGGAAGAGACAACCCCATGCGAGAGAAAAACACTAGTAGCAGCACTTGAGCGTACATATTTTTCTCTGGGAGCTTCTGGAAATAAATGATTTGCTTTTGCAAATACTCGAGTGAAATGAACATTTTTTTGTTTTTTTTTGCGTCATATATACGTTCGATGTTTGAATGGATTAGGGTGAAGGCAGTATAACTATTCCTGGAGTATTTATTGCTGTCACATGTACACAATTTCTAAACTGGGTAACCGGAGTCTCTGGTGGTGGTACCTTCGCTCCAGGTCCCAGTTCCTTGGCCCGATTCTGGTATCTCGGTTCGTTTGTACCCCTTGATGTCTGGTTGTTGCTACAAAAAAATTAAGCTTTTGTAGACTGTGCTGTTTTGCTACTGTAAAGAATACGGAACAGCATCAGTAGGCTTACAGGTATGTCTTTGGAGAGTGTAATATAATAGGGAAATGTATCCTTTAAAAAATAAATTGTGGCAGCTAGCTGTCAAAAGCACATATGAACATGAACAGACTTTTTCCAGTATTTTAGTTCGATTGAATTGTATTTTTGTTTGAAATTTTGTAGATTTAGTTATCTTTCCAGTATAAACACATTGCTTCAGGTAGCCTTCAGACAGGCTAGGCAGTGAATAGAGCATCAAAATAATTTCTCATTATTTGTCGCACATGACATCTTCTCAGTAGCATGGTTTGAATGTAATGGACATGTATTTATGTTGTGAATTACTTTACTTCTTCCAAAAAAAGAAAGCTGGATTTATTGATTGTACCAACTGTTTCGGGATGTTTTTTTTAGATCACTACTGTTAATCAAAGCAAAAGGAGAATAAACATTTCAAAGAAACAGATTTGTTACTGGAAAGGCGTGTCCAACAAATCCAAATATAGTGAAACACGTACAACTTCCTACTGCTGCGGTTCAGTATATCAACTTACAGAATATAAATTCAAATTAGGTATTTAATACGAATTACTAAAGTATTACTCTAAACATCTGCCTCCCTGAGCATTCCCAATACGATAGTTAAAACGAAAAAAAATTTGCTCCCTCTTTCTCCGTTTTCCATATAATCAATACTGCATCATTTGGAAATAAAAAGTTGTTAGAGAAAACAAAGCCGCACATACGTATGTATATATTCGCTGGAAAAGTCATTATAGGTTTATATTTTGAGGAAAAGTTGCTATCTAAATCCTTTTTTATTTACCACCAATACATCTCTGTCTTTTGTCAACTAACATTCTTCAGAGCGGAAATAAGCTTTTTCAGCTGTGTGCCGCATAGCAGCAGAATATAATACCAGAGAGAGTACGACAGAAACAATCATTGGATATTTTCCATCAACTAACAGAGACGCACATAACGTCACATATCTTCTCTCTCTAGGTGGGAATGGGATTTGCTTTTGCAACGTTTGTATATAGAAGTGCATCAACAGAAATTGGGTTGCGTGTTTCGATCAAATCATGAAGTGGGAGTAGCTCCGACTTTGAAAGTATGTATTCAATTTTTGTCTGGCATGCATGTACCTATGTGATTTACGTGAAAGGAAATCTCTATGAAAGGTTCATTCATGTTTACTGTCACTTTCATTACACAACACGGTAAGGACAACAAAAAATTCCAGGTATGTGAACCTTTCAAAAATCTACTGGAACTTTTTGCGAAAAATTATCTTTCCTATTATATTTTATACGATGACTAGAGAAATTCGTAAAGGAATGAGGGAATCAATAGCGAAACTTCCGTTTTTGACGTTCATCAGGGCAAATATAGACAAGTCAGGGTAAAGTTACTGTTTTTCAATCGATCTACTAACAGCCATAATAATGTTCATAATAATGTATCCCGCATGTTGTTAAGAAAGTTTGCCTCTTACTACCCACGTGTACAACAGTGAACCTTTGAATGTATGTAAGATCACAGCTTTCACTTTAAAATAAAGTTCGTTTCTCCCTCACCAGAAAGAGAGAGAGAAAAAAAACGAGAGTAGAACTAGCACTATGTTTAAGTTAGTGTGGTTGAAAAGGAAAGGTTTTTCAACTGACTCCAAAGGAGATTGACAAGCAAGAAAAAAGTTTTCCCTGGAAAACAAAATTTATGATTTAGCAATTGAAATTGCTGCATGCTGACACGCCACGTCTGTATGAAAACAGTAAGGTAATAAGAAATAAGTATAATGGATGTAGTAAGAATATACTTTTCCCCCAACGTGTTTTGCAATGCTTTCCAAGATGTAATGTGAAGGAATTCAGTTTTATAGCGCGCACAAAAATTATGCATAGGCATTTCGTAATATTCCAGGTGCTGTCATCGTGCGCTTTCACACACCTTTCTACCGTCAGTCTGGAGAACGCGCAGTCAGGGAAGAAGTATCGGTTGGTCTGTCAGATAACTTTCATTGAAATACGGTCGTTTTCTCCTGTCGCTGCTGCTACTGCTACAATCATGGTCTGTAATTTTTTGTGGAGATACTTTGTGACAAGTAGTGCTCTTGACAAGCCTATTTATCAGGTATATCAGAAATCTATTTTTGGTATGTATACTTAGAAATATCATAGAAGCATATCTGAATATCAATAAGCATCTTTTTGTCATTTCCAAGCTTTTACCCACTAATTATTAAAAGCTTTCCTTTATCTCATTTGCAAAGCTTGTCAGAAACGTTGCGCCTGAACTACTAACCAACGTTTGCATTCGCGAACAGCAGCAGTGGCAGAAAGCATACATATTTCTGTGACACACTAGAGAGGTTATTAGTATGTAGTTATTGCTGCGAACCGGAGAACACTAAAACATATTTTAATGGAGCTTTTAAGATTGGCGAGTTGAGTAAAAAGCTATGGGAAAAGTTTTCAAATTAGGAGGTGATTTGTTGATGTTAGTCAAGAATCTTGACTTAAGATGGGTATATATTATAATGGGGAGTTTGTTCTTCATAACGGCAAGAGTAACAGTGAGCTTATGCTCGTGTGCTGTCTACATATTATAGATGTGTAGATGTGTTAGATGATGACTTGGGCATTTTCATGGTTTTCCATTTTACATTACCATATCATTATTAAATATTCTTGCAACGGTTTATATATGGAATGAAGAAACTTATTAAGGGGTTAGCGTCAGTCTGTAGTGCCGCCATGTGCCCGTCCATCTNAAACTTATTAAGGGGTTAGCGTCAGTCTGTAGTGCCGCCATGTGCCCGTCCATCTGCCACTTGTATTAATATGGCATCTATAGTTGACACTAACAAGCAGCATTAAGGTTTTAATAAGTTTGAACAATACAACTAGAAACCTGTTTATCTCACAAAATGTAGATTTGAATCAAACATGTGAGCAAAAAGACAATTGTAGAAACAAACATGAAAAGTAAAATTTTCATTATCTTTCAAAGACTACCCAGGTAGATCCGCAAAAGCTTCGACTTTGCCTTAATTAATAAACACATTATTTAAAATTATGGTATAACAACATAACCACATTTGGGAGGGAATACCACAGAATGAATTTGCCTTAATTAATAAACACATTATTTAAAATTATGGTATAACAACATAACCACATTTGGGAGGGAATACCACAGAAATATAGCATTATTTGAGTACTTAAATGCTGCTGTAAACCTGCAAAAAAGTCTAAACAAGGTTTCTGTTGTACACAATTGTACACATATACCTACTTGTTTAATGATGTGTTGAATGAAACCAGTGTTTTTTGCATTCCTCTATTATTGGCCGTCCTAATTATGTTTCGACGTGTGCGGTACTTCTTTACTCGGTACAAGGCACTAGTTAACGTCTACCTTATAGCCATAGCTGATGTAAAACGAGAGCTGAGGCATGCTAACTAACTTGAAGTGAAGTCCGTAGTTTATTTTCCCGCTTGCATCATTTATCCTTCAATGCACAAAGGTATGGTACGTGGAGAAAACTGTGAAGCTCTTCAACTCTGCTTGTTACATTGTATATGAACAGTCCTTTACGCCAAGAGTCTATTGCTAGTTATGTGGTTGGTTTGGTAAGTTGCACTTCTTTCATTTCGCCTTATTATTAGTAGCACAAGAAAAACTTGAGCTATTTCTATTATTTAGGGTATAATACATTCATATTACCATCATTTTATACAACCAAATGCTAGAAAAACCACAAGTCAAGTTTTGGAAAAAAGATGAAAAGATTCTTTTCTAAGATTAAATTAACGAATCACTCATTCTTCCACTCAGTCATTCTGTTTTTTCTTCCTTCTTCAGATTTCCTATTTCAGTTCACAAGGCACCGCACCGCACACATACGGCTAAAGTAAAAACAATTCCATTTACGCTTCACCGTTGTGCTCTTTTCCGGGGAATGCCTTCTCTCTATTAATTTATGCATATAGCCCTTCCACCACCAAAGCAAGAAAAACTTAATTTCTCTGTTCTTTTTCAGTTTAATAAGTGAAGCATAAACGTACACGGGGTGAAAAGAGAAGTTGCCTCACAAAGAAACAAGTTTTACAAAGTCAGAATAGCAAAAAGTAAATATAATAAAAACACATTCTAGCATTTCCCCAGCCAAAAAAAACGGCAAGCGGCACCCCCCGCAAAGTGACTATAACACAGAATATATAATATGGAGAAACATTAAAATACTATGTGCATGTTGCTTTATACGTATAAAAGTAAACCTTCGTATATTTTCTTCCACTAATTTTGCCGAGTACCATTGCTACGAAAATGTACTCCAAGAAATATTGAAGTTGTAGTAAAGAGTTTCTTCGACGATGGCACATACAAACTGATTTTTTATTAGATCTTTGCACAATAAAAAATCGTGATGTCATGAATTCCTTACGGAGGGAAGCGTTAGAAAATTGTATTTGTGGCACGTCTCCGGATAGTTTAAACGCAGTAATGATGCTTTTTAAGCTTTTATGTTTACGTTTCCGTACTAGTTCCTTAAGTAGACCTGAACAGTCGCTTAACAGAGAAAATTTTAGTGCTATTTTTATGCCTGTCAGTTCATCCATCTAAGACTCAAAACTTTTTGTAACGAGGTTCGACGGGGAAATTGGGGTAAACGCCAAAGACGCAATAATATACTTTCCCTGTCTGCCAGTTTCAAAAGGAAATTCCTCGAATGCCTGTGCACATATACATATGAATGTCTTGTGTTTCAATTGCTAAATGCTGTAAACATTGGAGTGTTAAATTTCTAACTTTCTTATATATCGGTGGTTTATTATTACTACACACATCATTGTTCGTCCATTGTTTCAGGTTGATCTGTTTCAATAATATCAACCGCACAGCAAGAGCTGTCTGCTCAAAGCAGACATGCAACACAATGTGCTCTAAAGTAAAACTCATTCGTAATAACAAAAATTGTATGAGCTATGAACTGGGAAAAACATCAAAGTTTTCGTGAAATGTGTCTTCTTTGTCTTCCACTCTCCACATCAAAAGGGAAAGTATAATTTCTCGTATAACCGGATAGTGGAAAGTTTTATTTATCATTGGTTTCGCACAAACATAGGTAGTCGTAATAAAAAACAGGACATGCAGACATCGCAGGCACATATTGCGTGTGTGTACGAAGGAAAACGGCTACTACTACCCTGGCAGCAGAAGTAGCATCTTATGAAAACAGTCAACCGGAGAATCTCGATCATGTGTTAGTTCCGCGTCGAAGGAGATGAAAGCAGAAAAGAAAGGAAGCTTTGAGAAAGTAAGTAAATGCACGTGCAGAGATATATACCGATGTTTGTGCACGCGTGGAAATTGAATAAGAGGAGCACCATTCTCTTTCTTCTCTGGTAATTGTCGTCTGATGAGTTTTCTCTCTCTCTTTCTCTCTCTGGCTTATTTACCTGCGCGCGTCCCACATTGAACAGAAACTTTCACTTTCATCGTCTGATTTTTCACCTACACGAGCTCAGCACCAAAATAACTTGTTAAGTTTTAGGTTATTTATATCTACATTTATAGGATAGATGCTTGTTACCGTCTTATAGTTTACAATGTTGATTAATAAACTTTAAACGGTCTCACATACTACCCTTAAAAACTCAGAAACGGCAAAAAAGGCATGAAATGCTGCTTTATTCTGTACATCCGATTGGTAGTTATTGTTGTCATAAATCTGATTTTTCGGAAGGTTTCTCTTGAGAATTTTGTTATGCTTTTATTGCAGCAACTTCTATGAGCTTCATTTTCACATGAAAATCAAGCCCATAGGAAGAAACGGTTGTTTCCCGGCACTAGCACATTTTTTGATTGGTAGCCATCCTAAAATTTCGTTTAGGATGGCTAAAATAGTCGTTTCTTCAAGTGCTGCTTTGTGTGTTGTTCATGTATGCTACGTTAACATTTCCAGCAACGATTACAGTATTTTACATTTTACTCCGCTACCGTCCATGTACAGGGACAAAGGAAAGCAACGACAGCGTTGCTATTTCAGTTCAGAGAAGCAGAATATAGGCCAGGCAGACCAGACGTGCCACCACGGGACTAACCAAACCATAGATTACCTCAAATATTTGGGGTTGTAAAGGTGCAAATATAATAAAATATGGATACACAACGTGCCCAATATAAAATTTATTTTTCTTGCAAGAATGCGCTAAAGCTGGCTTTGTATAACCTCTTGAGTTATTGTTACCTCCTCTAATTCGGCACAGACAATGTATTAAGCTCCGCATTTGGAGTTCCCTCTTTAATTTTGAGCGCGCTCATTTCATCGTTCGACAATAAAATGTATTTTCAGCTTATTTTGTAACGGAAATTGCATTCATACACTGAATATTACATCCGACCTCTGTAGAGATAAAACTTTGGGGACCAATTTCAACTTGTTAGAATTGGTTTCTTTAAGTTTATCATGCTGTTATAGTTTGCAATTGTTTGTCAAAGTTTTTTTGCAGAAGATAATGATAGCAAGCGGATGAGAGTCGAGACGACCAGAGAAAATTTCTGAATTGGAAATATACATTTGCAGGAGACAGGAGCAGATAGTAGAAGAAATTATGGGGTTTCGTTTTTAACAATAGAGATATACATAGATAGGTACAGTACTCGGATGGCATCTTTTGTTGTTGTCAGCAGTTGTTGAACTTTTCGGGCATTCTTACTGCAAATTATTGCAAATTACTGCAAATGACGCTGACAAGAAAAGAGAATAGAGTTGCAACCATTGGTGAACTAAGGAATATGAGAGGAACAATAAAACTAGATGGCAGAATAATGCTGATATAAATTCTCTATTGTTGAAAGACGAATAAAGTAACTCGACAATAATCAACGTAATTTAATCGTCGAGGGATTATTTGTTTGCTCAGAAGGAGTTATTTTGCAAATGAACATGTTGTCGGTGAACGGAATGGCTTATAGGGAATAAGTTGTGAATCTGAAGATATAATCTAGAGCTGCTGGTTACCATTTCATTACCCGATACACATCATGGTAGTAAAGAGGATAAAAGAGGAGCAAAAGAAGCATCATGCCAACTGATTCACAAGCTTATTTTATCATCATCTTGTTAGCACAGTTTTTGTACTACTGGACCGATCCTTGATCACTAATAATTGATATGAGAAAGGAAGTAGAGCAGACAATAAAAGGGCAAATAATCAAATGTATAATACCTATAAGATGTACACCTTTCATGACTATTATTCTCCCGTTTACTCATCATTGCGGTTATTCTCAAACGTAACCAGAGAGCGAAACGAGCATCAGAGAAAATAATCGCTTCGCAATAAAACAAGAAATGCTCAGCAGGATTCTAAGCGGCTGTTTGTACGTACACGCGTAGTTATCTTTCGATTAGTAAAATATTTTCACAGTAAATGACATTATAAAAAAGCAACCCTGGGATGTTGAAGAAGCACAAGCAATTTACCACCTTTATCTTGAAAGTAGACAATACATGCATACCGCAAATAGTAGTTATAGGTAGGTATATGGTTTGTGTTGAAAAACAAAAAAAAGTTGCTTTTTTGTTTTTGTCTATATGTGCATGCATGACTGGTGTAGGAATAGATAGTATACTCTAGAAAACAGACCAATAAATTATTTCTCTCAACAAGAATCATCCATAATATATATAAAACCAGTCAAAAGACCTTCATTATTTCATCGTGAAGAAAAAAACAATGAATGATCTACGTGATAGTGAAAAGGTTATAAATCAGAACCTGGCAAATAATATTTCTTCATTTCACTGGGACCAGGAGAGTAGTAGAAACTGAGAAGCGAGAGGGAGAGTGAGACGGAAAGAGAGTTGTGGCGGATTAGAGATATACTGCAGTTGTTTTTTGGTACAAGGAGTGTGTGAGCTGACTGAAATCGGACGTTGGCGGACTACTTTTAGCCCTTTTATTACAGCAAACGTTCCGGACTTTGTTTTGTCTTCCTCACGTGTGTGCCGTCGTGAAATGCTATTATTAAACCATATCCAACAAAGAAAAAATTTAAGTCGGGAGTAACTATAATATAATGTGCACATTGGTAGGTATGTGGATGGACGTACACCAGCGGACGAAAAAAAAAGAGTTTCGCGTTTACTCCACACAACATTGGCGGCTTGTCTGACCAGCAACCGAAGAGGTGAAAGCGGCTCATTAGTCATTACAAACACATAACGCCAGCACACCACTGAACATGTATTATTGCATCTTCAGCAGCATCACCATATAACCATCACAATGTCTATTTTAGTTGGTGGTGGTATGAATGATGCTTTTTGTACCATTTCTAACAACAGCCACAGAGCTGAACTGAGTGAATGACTTTTTACGTAATAGTAAAACGTAATAATAATAATAATAATAATACTAATAATAATAGCACATACACCATGTTACTAGGTATATGCGTGTAGTGGATGTGTGGTGGTGCGCTGTTGTAGGTAGAATTTTTTTATGGCACAAACGTACGTGAGAGATTCATAGTAAACGAAAAAATCTGTAATAATATAATAACATATATTTGCTACCATTTTTCATTGGTAAGTTGGGAGATGATACATGTAAGGTAAGCCACCGTACTTTGCTTACTGCCACGTTCACCATCAAAGACGACCTACCTATAACAATGCGTAGACCAGTAGAATTTCCCATTTTCGTACTTCATTATCATTTTACTCTATTCCGAAAGGCATGTTGTTGTGATTCACGGTTTTGTGATAGGGAATGAGAGGAGAACAGACAAACACATAAGAGCAAAGCCTTGATTAGTTTG